>WNGS01135773.1:0-10467 GCA_020271785.1 Procambarus virginalis
TAACGTCTCACTTACTGTACTTGGGCTTCAACATAACTTACCAACATCACTTTTACAATACTTATTATTTTAATTTTTTTTTAATAGAGCAAATGCTTGAATGTTTTTTGTTTCGAAGTGAATTAAATAAATAACAAATTATGATGACAATGTAGGCCTATTGAATTTTGTACATGCTTTAATTAAGCAAAATATACTTTTATACCTTTAAAAAACTTAACCGAAGATAATGTAAAATAATAATAATCAGAAAATTTATCTGGGTGTAAATTTAGCTGGAGAGAAAGGCTCCGCCAGGAGTTGACCTGAGTCTGCCACTTTAGAGGCGGCCGTGCTGACCGCTGCACCACAGAGCCGGGCTCTGGAACTATTATGTTTATTATATAATGTGTTGCGAACAAAATGGTTATATGAACAACATAAACGACCATAAGTTATAAGGTGTTATAGGATTACTAGGTTATAAGGCTATTACAATACAAACTATGGCACGGTTTGAATACATTGTGTGGTAGTAAGTATTACAAGATAAGGTGTGACAGTTTTAAAATACAAGATGAGGCATTAAGTATTTCAATACAACGTGTGGCAGTAAGTATTACAATACATGGTTGAAGTGTTACAATATAAGGTGTGGCAGCATTTGTTTTGCTACAGGGTATGGCAGTAAGTGTTAAAATAAAAAGTGAGGTAGTAAGTATTACAGTACAACGTGTGACAGTTACAATACAAGGTGTAGCAGAAAGTTTTACAATACAAGGTGTGGCAGAAAGTTTTACAATACAAGGTGTGGCAGTGTTACAGCACAAGGTATGGCAGTGTTACAACACCAAGTGTAGCAGTAAGTGATACAATACAAGGTGTGGCAGTGTTGAAATACAAAGTGTTCGTACAGAAAGTGTTGCAATACAAGTTCTGGAAGTAAGTGTTGCAATACAAGTTCTGGAAGTAAGTTTTACAATACAAGTTCTGGAAGTAAGTTTTACAATACAAGGTGTCGAAGAGTGTGTTCCAATACAAGGTTTAGCAGCAAGAATTACAATACAGGCAGCAAGTGTTACAACAAAGTGTTACATGTTACTTCATTTGGACTACTACCGTATCAACCCATTTACCGTATTTGGACTACCAACGTATCAACCCATTTACCGTATTTGGACTACCACCGTATCAACCCATTTACCGTATTTGGACTACCAACGTATCAACCCATTTACCGTATTTGGACTACCAACGTATCAACCCATTTACCGTATTTGGACTACCAACGTAACGTACGAACACCAGTTTTAAAGTACTTAATAGTTTTGTTTTTTAAAAGAATAAATATTTCAAAGTTTGCTATTTCAAAGTGAATTAAATGAATAAAAAATTAACATGACAATGCAGGCCTAATGGAGTTTTTTATTCGCTATAATTACTTAAGTATACTTATACACATACTACTGGTGCTTTATTGAAGATAATGTAAAATAGTAATCTGTAAATTTATCTGGAGAGAAAAAGAGTTTTACAATACAAGGTTTAGCAGTAAGAGTTACAATACAAGGTGTGTCAGTAAGAGTTACAATACAAGGTGTGTCAGTAAGAGTTACAATACAAGGTGTGTCAGTAAGAGTTACAATACAGGTGTGGCAGTAAGAGTTACAATACAGGGTGTGTCAGTAAGAGTTACAATACAGGGTGTGGCAGTAAGAGTTACAATACAAGGTGTGGCAGTAAGAGTCACAATACAAGGTGTGTCAGTAAGAGTTACAATACAAGGTGTGTCAGTAAGAGTTACAATACAAGGTGTGGCAGTAAGAGTTACAATACAGGGTGTGGCAGTAAGAGGTACAATACAAGGTGTGTCAGTAAGAGTTACAATACAAGGTGTGTCAGTAAGAGTTACAATACAAGGTGTGTCAGTAAGAGTTACAATACAAGGTGTGGCAGTAAGAGTTACAATACAAGGTGTGGCATTAAGAGTTACAATACAAGGTGTGGAAGTAAGTGTTACAATACAAGGTGTGTCAGTAAGAGTTACAATACAAGGTGTGTCAGTAAGAGTTACAATACAAGGTGTGTCAGTAAGAGTTACAATACAAGGTGTGTCAGTAAGAGTTACAATACAAGGTGTGGCAGTAAGAGTTACAATACAAGGTGTGGAAGTAAGAGTTACAATACAAGGTGTGTCAGTAAGAGTTACAATACAAGGTGTGTCAGTAAGAGTTACAATACAAGGTGTGGCAGTAAGAGTTACAATACAGGGTGTGGCAGTAAGAGTTACAATACAAGGTGTGGCAGTAAAAGTTACAATACAAGGTGTGTCAGTAAGAGTTACAATACAAGGTGTGTCAGTAAGAGTTACAATACAAGGTGTGTCAGTAAGAGTTACAATACAAGGTGTGTCAGTAAGAGTTACAATACAGTGTGTGGCAGTAAGTGTTACAATACAGGGTGTGGCAGTAAGTGTTACAATACAGGGTGTGGCAGTAAGTGTTACAATACAGGGTGTGGCAGTAAGTGTTACAATACAGGGTGTGGCAGTAAGAGTTACAATACAAGGTGTGGAAGTAAGTGTTACAATACAGGGTGTGGCAGTAAGAGTTATAATACAGGGTGTGTCAGTAAGTGTTACAATACAAGGTGTGTCAGTAAGAGTTACAATACAGGGTGTGGCAGTAAGAGTTACAATACAGGGTGTGTCAGTAAGTGTTACAATACAAGGTGTGTCAGTAAGAGTTACAATACAAGGTGTGGCAGTAAGTGTTACAATACAAGGTGTGGCAGTAAGAGTTACAATACAGGTGTGGCAGTAAGTGTTACAATACAGGGTGTGGCAGTAAGAGTTACAATACAGGGTGTGTCAGTAAGTGTTACAATACAGGGTGTGGCAGTAAGAGTTACAATACAAGGTGTGTCAGTAAGTGTTACAATACAGGGTGTGGCAGTAAGAGTTACAATACAGGGTGTGTCAGTAAGTGTTACAATACAAGGTGTGGCAGTAAGTGTTACAATACAGGGTGTGGCAGTAAGTGTTACAATACAGGGTGTGTCAGTAAGTGTTACAATACAAGGTGTGTCAGTAAGTGTTACAATACAGGGTGTGGCAGTAAGTGTTACAATACAGGGTGTGGCAGTAAGAGTTACAATACAGGGTGTGGCAGTAAGTGTTACAATACAAGGTGTGGCAGTAAGTGTTACAATACAGGGTGTGTCAGTAAGAGTTACAATACAGGGTGTGGCAGTAAGAGTTACAATACAAGGTGTGTCAGTAAGAGTTACAATACAAGGTGTGTCAGTAAGAGTTACAATACAAGGTGTGGCAGTAAGAGTTACAATACAGGGTGTGGCAGTAAGAGTTACAATACAAGGTGTGTCAGTAAGAGTTACAATACAAGGTGTGTCAGTAAGAGTTACAATACAAGGTGTGTCAGTAAGAGTTACAATACAAGGTGTGGCAGTAAGAGTTACAATACAAGGTGTGGCAGTAAGAGTTACAATACAAGGTGTGGCAGTAAGTGTTACAATACAAGGTGTGTCAGTAAGAGTTACAATACAAGGTGTGTCAGTAAGAGTTACAATACAAGGTGTGTCAGTAAGAGTTACAATACAAGGTGTGTCAGTAAGAGTTACAATACAAGGTGTGGCAGTAAGAGTTACAATACAAGGTGTGGCAGTAAGAGTTACAATACAAGGTGTGTCAGTAAGAGTTACAATACAAGGTGTGTCAGTAAGAGTTACAATACAAGGTGTGTCAGTAAGAGTTACAATACAAGGTGTGTCAGTAAGAGTTACAATACAGTGTGTGGCAGTAAGTGTTACAATACAGGGTGTGGCAGTAAGTGTTACAATACAGGGTGTGGCAGTAAGTGTTACAATACAGGGTGTGGCAGTAAGTGTTACAATACAGGGTGTGGCAGTAAGAGTTACAATACAAGGTGTGGCAGTAAGTGTTACAATACAGGGTGTGGCAGTAAGAGTTACAATACAGGGTGTGTCAGTAAGTGTTACAATACAAGGTGTGTCAGTAAGAGTTACAATACAGGGTGTGGCAGTAAGAGTTACAATACAGGGTGTGTCAGTAAGTGTTACAATACAAGGTGTGTCAGTAAGAGTTACAATACAAGGTGTGGCAGTAAGTGTTACAATACAGGGTGTGGCAGTAAGAGTTACAATACAGGGTGTGTCAGTAAGTGTTACAATACAGGGTGTGGCAGTAAGAGTTACAATACAAGGTGTGTCAGTAAGTGTTACAATACAGGGTGTGGCAGTAAGAGTTACAATACAGGGTGTGTCAGTAAGTGTTACAATACAAGGTGTGGCAGTAAGTGTTACAATACAAGGTGTGTCAGTAAGAGTTACAATACAAGGTGTGGCAGTAAGTGTTACAATACAGGGTGTGGCAGTAAGAGTTACAATACAGGGTGTGGCAGTAAGTGTTACAATACAAGGTGTGGCAGTAAGTGTTACAATACAGGGTGTGTCAGTAAGAGTTACAATACAGGGTGTGGCAGTAAGAGTTACAATACAAGGTGTGTCAGTAAGAGTTACAATACAAGGTGTGTCAGTAAGAGTTACAATACAAGGTGTGGCAGTAAGAGTTACAATACAGGGTGTGGCAGTAAGAGTTACAATACAAGGTGTGTCAGTAAGAGTTACAATACAAGGTGTGTCAGTAAGAGTTACAATACAAGGTGTGTCAGTAAGAGTTACAATACAAGGTGTGGCAGTAAGAGTTACAATACAAGGTGTGGCAGTAAGAGTTACAATACAAGGTGTGGAAGTAAGTGTTACAATACAAGGTGTGTCAGTAAGAGTTACAATACAAGGTGTGTCAGTAAGAGTTACAATACAAGGTGTGTCAGTAAGAGTTACAATACAAGGTGTGGCAGTAAGAGTTACAATACAAGGTGTGGCAGTAAGAGTTACAATACAAGGTGTGGCAGTAAGTGTTACAATACAAGGTGTGTCAGTAAGAGTTACAATACAAGGTGTGTCAGTAAGAGTTACAATACAAGGTGTGTCAGTAAGAGTTACAATACAAGGTGTGTCAGTAAGAGTTACAATACAAGGTGTGGCAGTAAGAGTTACAATACAAGGTGTGGCAGTAAGAGTTACAATACAGGTGTGGCAGTAAGTGTTACAATACAGGGTGTGGCAGTAAGTGTTACAATACAGGGTGTGGCAGTAAGTGTTACAATACAGGGTGTGGCAGTAAGTGTTACAATACAGGGTGTGGCAGTAAGAGTTACAATACAAGGTGTGGCAGTAAGTGTTACAATACAGGGTGTGGTAGTAAGAGTTACAATACAGGGTGTGTCAGTAAGTGTTACAATACAAGGTGTGTCAGTAAGAGTTACAATACAGGGTGTGGCAGTAAGAGTTACAATACAGGGTGTGTCAGTAAGTGTTACAATACAAGGTGTGTCAGTAAGAGTTACAATACAAGGTGTGGCAGTAAGTGTTACAATACAAGGTGTGGCAGTAAGAGTTACAATACAAGGTGTGGCAGTAAGTGTTACAATACAGGGTGTGGCAGTAAGAGTTACAATACAGGGTGTGTCAGTAAGAGTTACAATACAGGGTGTGGCAGTAAGAGTTACAATACAAGGTGTGTCAGTAAGTGTTACAATACAGGGTGTGGCAGTAAGAGTTACAATACAGGTGTGTCAGTAAGTTACAATACAAGGTGTGGCAGTAAGTGTTACAATACAGGGTGTGGCAGTAAGTGTTACAATACAGGGTGTGTCAGTAAGTGTTACAATACAAGGTGTGTCAGTAAGAGTTACAATACAGGGTGTGGCAGTAAGAGTTACAATACAGGTGTGGCAGTAAGAGTTACAATACAGGGTGTGGCAGTAAGTGTTACAATACAAGGTGTGGCAGTAAGTGTTACAATACAGGGTGTGTCAGTAAGAGTTACAATACAGGGTGTGGCAGTAAGAGTTACAATACAAGGTGTGTCAGTAAGAGTTACAATACAAGGTGTGTTAGTAAGAGTTACAATACAGGGTGTGGCAGTAAGTGTTACAATACAAAGTGAAGCGGTATTAAAATACTAGACGTGGGAGTATGTGATGAAATGTAAGATGTGATTGTGTTACAATACAAGGTGTGGCAGTAAGTCTTAAAACACAAGTTCAATCATTAATACTTTCTGTTATGCCTTGCTACAAGGCGTTGCAGAAAGTGTTACAAGGCAAAGTTTGGTTGTGAATAAGTTACATGAAATGAGATGTTGATGCTTTGGTGACATGATGTAAGGCTTGCGGGATGATGGCATGACCTTACATGAGCAACAGAAGTCATGAGGGACGGTTGCGCTCCATCGACCTCCTAGTAGAGGAGGACCACCTAGTTGTGTGCTCCTTCAAGAGGAGGGAACCAGTATTACTTTGTTGTAGGGTTGTGTACGTCCCTACAGTACCACCAACCAAAACCCATAGAGTGCTTATACTTTGATCAAGATCTCACCCTGTACGCTTCCTGTTCTTGGAGAGGGGCTCACCGTCACACATTTAGGGGGTGCGGCTCCAACACTGGCCTCGTTGTCACGTGCACACACCCAATTCCATCCGCTGTGACTCCCTACTCTCTCATTATTTTGGTATGACCTCCTCAATCCCCCTTTCATTGAATTATAATTCTGTACCACCCTGTCCACAGCTGTGGTTCTTTCTCTCTCTCTCTCTCTCTCTTTTATACTTTCTTGGAAAGCTCAGTAGAACAAGGGCAAACACCTGTAGATTACATACATTTAATGGACAGAGAACTTATACAACACATATACAAGATATAATAATGACTCCAACGATCTATGCTATTATAATCAGGCTGCATCCAATCCCATCAGGACTCTATCAGTTGCTTATATCAAGTGGTAGCCCAACTCCTGGCTCGCCACTTATGCTACCAACCTCACCTAGTGGTTTAAATCTTGTAATACAATATGGCACTATCAGCCCTAGAATATATATAAATAAATATACACAAGGACTCCAGCCTATGGCTGCAACAACATAAACATCAGTATAAATATTCCTTGATACAAACTACAAATCGGTCACCTCCCACTGCGTCATGCATGCTACTGACACTCAAACACTCTATCAACCCTCTATAAGTAACCAATAAGAACCTCCTCTCTGCTTCCAGAAGTTCACTACCCTGAACACTTCAGGTTCTCACAGAATTGTCTACCAGGGTCTTCCACAGCTCTTCCGGCTGCTACACCATGAAGTCTTCCTTAAACAGCAATGGTGCTTCACCACTGGTACCACAGAGGCACGTGAAACTATTCTCCACTGCTTTTCCTCTCACAACTTGAGGTCCTACTCCTCCTATAGAGCTGCTCTTCCATAAAGCTCAGTATTTCATCAATAGTCTTGGAGTTCCATCCATTGACTCCTCCTCTACTGGCTCGAAGTTCTCAGCAACTCCTTCCCCCAGACAAACCTGCAACCCATTGACACGCCAATAAAAATGTTTCCCTATAAACAAAGAAATGTTAAATAAACTACACAGCAAATGTCTTCATCCGACATCTCTCTGCTTCCCACATGCTGTGAGGGGACTCCCCTACGCTTGGGCTGGTCCATCCTTCGCCCGGCCGGGCTCCTCGCTCTTGAGGCAGCCGGCAGCTGGCCCTGTTAATTGGCCTCAGGAGCTCGGCGAGGAAGGACGCGCCTCTCGTCCCTCCAGCTGGCTCCCTCGTTATAATTCTTTTATTTAGGCTTTCTGCCTTAATAAAATAAGCCTAATAAAACTATATACACTTGGTATGGCCGCTGGGCGCACAAGACCACTACAGCCAATCACTGTCAACTGGTTTAAAATGGCTTATCACAGAATTTGGTCTGCTCGCGGCACTTACTGACTGAGCGGTCGTCACCAGGGCACTCTAAGCTGCCCACAAAACTGCTTAAACTCCTCCACACTCTTTCTGCAGTTCACGACTTGAGTTGACACGTCCACAGACTTATTCCTCAATCAAGACGTCTGTCCACTTCCTTCTTCTTAAAGGTATATCACTCAGGGGTTCTTCCTCACCAGGGCCTCAAACAGAGCACGACCTCCCCTCACGATTTCTTCACCTCAAGTGTGGTCAACGTCCTCTGAAGCGAGCCCCACACCTCCAGCAAATTCTCCACATCTCATGTCAAGTCATTTATTTATATTCTTACTTACTGCTCATACTTTTAAACTACTCGTCAAATTCAATCGAGTGTTTGCTATTTCCAGGTTTATATCTCTTTGACCTCTTAGTTAGGTCCTTCCTGGCAGAAAAACTCTCAGGGGGGTAAACTCGTTTCTCAGGCAGCCTGGGATCATAACACTCCCCTCCTCTTATTTTTGAGAGTTATTCCAGTGGCTAGGCTCGGGAAAATTCAACAGCCACCACATCGTCTTGTTCTCCAACCAAATTGTTCGGCCGGTTGATCTGTTTACGTACTCTCTTTCGTAGTGTAAGAATAATTCGTTGCACCTCGCACAACATCTAGCTCACAACTCGCTAGAAACATGGTCTTCTCCTAAGCAATCCGACTTCTTTCACACCTTGGTTAGGCCGTCCCCCTTGAACACCTGCGTTCCATCAGTCCACTCTATTTACTGTTTCCTCCCTCCGTTTCTTCTTCTTCTTCTTGCACTCCTCACGTCCAGAGACAGACATCTACTGTCTGTATCTCCTCTGTCATCCTCGTGCTTCAGTTCATCACGCCCACGATTCGGTCTGTCACCATCACACTTCAATCTCACATCAACATACTTCACTCTGTCGTCTTCACGCCTCCATCTACTGTCATCATTCTTCCATGTTTGTCACCATACTTCACTCCCTCGTCTTCACCGACGATCCCTTCCTTCGTCTCCTCATTTATCTGAGACTTCATCCTCTTCGATTTCCATCGAATCCTCGGCTTTCTTCTACTCCTCCTGCATCATCATCCTCTTCCTCTCACACCTCTCACGTCTACACAACTCCGTTTCTTCTACTTCAACTCTTCTTCGTTCCCTCAAGGTTTCCTTGAGTACCGCATTACACTCAACAGCACTCGACCGTACCTGTCGCTCTACCTCTTCCAGAGTGCTCGTAAGCATCTCTCTGCACATGCTGTCTCTTCTCGGCTATCACACTTCTTCACTATCTCTTTTCCACGCTTCCTGTAAAACATATCAACTCTTGACACCTCATACAACTTAACTCCATTATCCCTATGCTTCTGTGCTCGTGGACAACTTGATGCTCTTCTCCCGTCCTCAGTCTTTCCACATCCTTTTTCACTTCTGCTCAGCACAGTCGCATCCACGTTCCGACTCTTAATTTCAGCGGGCTGGTCTCTACTCAGGTCCACTCTCTTCACATTATCCTTCTTCGGCTGGGTCATCTTCTCTTCTGACCTCACCGAGACTCCATTTTCCTGGGCTGGACCTTTATCAAACAGCCATGCAATCTCCACGCCAGTATCTTCTATCGGTAGAGCCAACACTGTCACATCCTCACTAGTGTCTTCCTCGTCGGCCACCTCTGCCTTCATCAATACCGAGACAAGGGGATACTCAATGGCTTGGTGGTCTCCTGACTTATCCCCTAGGATGTCAGTCAGGTTCACACACTCAGGTGTCCCACCTGTGCCGTGGCCTTCTGGGCATTCCTCTGGCACAGCCTCCGCTATGATCCTTGGCAACACCTTCGTCCCACACAAATCATTCCCCAGGATCACCTGGACTCCTGGAACAGGTATGTTAGGGCATACTCGCAACATCACCTCCGCCGACACATAGTCCGACTTTAGCTGGACAGCACATACAGGCATGTCACTCTCAGACAACAACCCATATACTTTCATCTTCCACCTGCTAGCTAACAGTCGCTCATTCCCAATCAGGCTTCTCGTAATCAAGCTCTGACTAGCTCTGGTATCCCTTAATTTTAAGATACCAACTTCTACCTCAGGTTGGCCTCCTATGCTGATCCAACCATTACTCATGAACGGCCTATACCGCTCGTTCATTAACTCTACTCTCTGTGGTTTGTTCTGGGATAAATCAATATATTCATCCCGAGGGTCACAACTTGGCAAGGGTCACAACTTGGCATGGCATGGGTCACACACATGTGGGTTGCCATACATGGAAAGGGTCACAACAACTCTCTTGTCCTGCCTACAATCTCGCATCATGTGACCCAATCTGTTACAACTGTAACACCTCATTTGGGAGAATTCTCTCCTATGTGTTCCCGAGTAGCTCGGACTCTACCCACTCGCGTTGGAGTTCCTCGGCCTAGGTACACTTCGTGCACTCTGTGGGTCTTGACTGAACTCATTAGATTCTCGTTTAACTCCTTCATCCTCACTTTCAGATGAAGTGTGAGACTTACTCTTTGAGTTTTAGGATGCTTGCGATTACTCGCCCATCTATCAAAAGTTTTCACACCCCAGGTTCCTCTGGTCTATTATAATTTCTTCCTCCCCAGACTCC
>WNGS01135779.1:0-10900 GCA_020271785.1 Procambarus virginalis
TGCGTGGCAGTACCATGCACTACACTGTACACTGTGGTACAGGTACACTGTGGTAAAGTCACACACAGATTACTTAGGCGGTGGCACTGCCTTAGTTCACTCTGAGTCACTCACGAACGATCTTTGTCACCAGGGGTTACCTGATACCAGTCTGTTCGCTCTGGAGATTTGTCACTTTAGGCTTCTAAACAATATATTCCCACTCGTGATTCTGGCGAGTGTGTGGTATATCGCAAAGACGCTGAGTTAACTTGACGGTGAGGGATAGACGGTGATCAGTCTATTGGCCGGTAGAACAGAACACGTCCTCTTCGTATGGTCTCTCTCACGTGAATGAGTTTGCAAGGGTGCCGGGCATCTCGTGGCACACAACACAAAAGGAGTTACAATTTGACCAATAGCATTGCAGCAAATGAGCGGGAATCAATCATATTAGCTCGTTCGATGAGCAGTAGCAGGAGTGACGTCATGAACACGTCATAGCTGTTATTCTCCATGCGCCGGTTGAGGTTGACCCCAGAGGTCAGACGCTGCTGGCGCCTTCCCCTCTCACACTCTCCTCCAGGCCATGTACTCACTGACCCTATGGTGGACAGTATGCTTAACACTTTCCTGTATCTACTCTCAGCCTGGACATACGGCGGCCTACGTATTTTAACAGTGTTCCTGGTTAAGTGGGCATTCTGGAGATACCCAACATGCCAGAAAACTATCCAGGATTAAGGGAAATAGGCTTTGTGCACAAGATCAGTGCACTGTGCACTGCAATGAGCCATTCAAGTCGGCTGTGGGAGGATCTTGGGAGACATACTCCCACATCACCCCCCAACAAAGATCGAGCTCCACAGCGTGGCGCTCGTTCCAACTCACACCGCTGACAACATGTGCACAAACTGAGTGCACTGAGCGCGGCCGGGTCCAGCGGACCCCGTTTTCTATCCTTCTAGGCAAGGCGGGGCCTCGTCTAGACTATTCTCTTCTGGTAAGTGAGGAATTTCTTCAGTCACCGGATCACATGTGGCTATCTGTTCAGGTCTTGAGCAGGCACTGTGGTTGGACGTAGCTCCAGGTCTGGGTCGGCTCAACGCCTCGAAACCCTGAGTGGCGCTGGTCTGTCCACTGCCTCTCTCCACCTGTATCATGTCTGAAACATCAGAGACACACTGGGTAACAGTGTCCAGTGATTCGCGTCGCATTTCCTCGCTCATGTCTCCCTCGTTCGACGTCTCGTTAATCACCCCTGACCTACTCAACCAGTCAGCACCTACGTTGTCGGCTCCCTTTATGTAAACCACGCGGAATGTGAACTGTTGAAGGAACAACACCCAGCGCATTATTCTAGGGTTGGCGTTTTTAAGCGTACCGATGTGGCTGAGGGGTTGGTGATCTACTTGAAACGTGAAACGCTTACCGTAGATGGAAGGGATGGAATTATCAGGGAAAGGGAAAGCGCCAAGCCATTGCGAGATATCTTACCGTAGAGATACTGGTAGAATTTCCTTACTCCCACCACAGCAGCAAGGAGTTCCTTTTCTACAGTAGAGTACTTCTGTTCAGCATTGCTCAGTTTACGGCTGGAGTACGCAACTGGCCAGATTTCACCGTCGTACTCTTGCATGAGTACAGCACCAATACCTGTATTTGAGGCATCTGTCCGAAGGATGTACTCCCTGGTAGAATCTGGTAGTCTAAGGATGGGTGCTTCAGTCAGCTTCTTCTTGAGCGTCGAGAATGCTGAGTTCTCCATTTCTGTCCAACGTACTCTAACAGGTGCATTCTTCTTGGTGAGATTAGTTAGCGGAGTTGCTATGGACGTGAAATTGGAAATGAAAGTTCTGTAGTACCCTGCAAGTCCCAGGAATGACTTAACCTGAGTCTTGGTGGCGGGTGGAGCGGCTTCACTGATCTTGGTGATCTTCTCAGGCAGCGGCCTGGTGAACCCTCCCCCTATCACGTGACCAAGGTACCTGACCTCCTTGCACCCCAACTCACACTTAGTGGGTTTTGCAACCATTCCTACTTCTTGTAGTCTTGCCAACACCTGCCTTAGCAAGGTCAGATGTTCTTCCCACGTAGCAGAGTGGATGAGCACATCGTCCACGAACACTTCTACTCCAGTAATTCCCCCAAGACCTTGCGCATAGTTCTGTTGAACACGGCTGGGGCGTTCACCAGTCCAAACGGAAGAACTGTGAACTGGAAGAGACCTTCGCTTGTCATGAAGGCAGTGCAGCGCTTACTGTCTTCATGTAATGGAATCTGCCAAAATCCTTTTGTCAGATCAAGCTTGGAGAAATAGCAACTGGAAGCTAACCTCGAGAAGATCTCATTTTGATTGAACATCGGTTCAGCATCAAACTCTATGATGGAGTTCAACTTCCTGAAGTCGAGGCAGATGCGCACACCTCCCCCAGGCTTCTTCACTAACACCATCGGGCTTGAGTACGGTGAGGTCGACTTCTCTATTACTCCCGCATTAATCATAGATGCCAGTTCTTCTCTCACCTGTGGTACAAGGTGATGAGGAACAGGATATGGTTTTGTTCGTACCGCTTGCTGCTCTAGCAAAGGTATGCGGTAACCCTCTACTTTTGCTACCTTAGTGACGTCAGAGAGTACCTCCTTGTACTCTGCTACCAGTCGAGTAACCTGGTCGACTTGATCTTCAGACAGCTGATCATCAACCTTAACATCTCGGTGTGTCTCCTGCTGCTGTTGATTGAAGAGACCTGGCTGACCTTCCTCCTCGTCGGCGGTTATCACTGAGACACCGGCGATCGTTGCTGAGAGCAGAGGGTGGTCGATCGGCCCTGTCGATGTCGAGCCCTGCGGTCCTCTCCTGTTTTTACGTCTTACATGCTTCTTCGGCTTGTTGGATCCATCTGCAGGAGGGTCCTCGTAGCGTTGGAGCATGTTGCGTTCTTTTGCTTTCTCTCCCTTATACTTCAACTGGGTGAGGGTGTGGTCACTCCCTGTGACGTCATCCCCGGGCGAGTCGTCCTTGGGATCAGCTGACCGACGGCGGCTGCGCGCCTTACTCTCCCCCGTTTTCTTTGAGGGCGGACTTGGGCAATCAGAGACTCCCGGAACATTTCCCAATAAAAGTCCATATACAGCACGTTCCTGTTGAACGGCACGGATTTTACCTTTGATGTAAGGTGTGTCGACCCACACATACACCTCCACCATCTCTTTAGTATAGCCATTTGGGAATTTGACATAGATATGTCTACCTGTCTCAGATCCTGGCTGTACTAGGCTCTTTCTTACCATGTGAGTAGTGGCGCCTTTGTCACGGAAGATTTTCGCCGATTTTCCGTTAACATTTCCGTCCACCACCTCAAGGGTCCAAGCTAGTGGATCCTTTCCAACGTTGGGATGTTTCTTACCACTTGAGCTCACACCTGCTATGTAACCTGATTTCGGTTTTACCTTGCAATCAGCTGCACGATGACCTGGCTTACCACAGGTGTAACACTTGTGCACCTGCTTGTTGGAGGAGTTTCCCTGCTCCCCCGACACACCAGTCTTAAGCTTAGCTCTATCGCCAATACCTGTAGCATGATGCTTCTCGTGCGGCTTCACCCCTTTCACCTGTCTCCTGGCCCCAGCCCACAGATCAGCTTGCTTGGCCATAGACAGATTTGACACAATTTCTTGCTCTTTGAGCTTGACACGCAGAGACGATTCGCATGCTTCTAAGAACTGTTCACGAATCATCAGTTGATAGAGTTGGAGAACGAGTGCTGTGGTGAGCCTGCAGTTCACTCGGAACGGAAATCAGCGAGGAGCGGCGGAGCGCGGGCCCCTCAGGGTGCTCAGAAAGTTAAGGAGGTACCAAAGCGAATTTTGGTTGTGGGAGATTCCCAGGTGAGGTATTTAGACAGAACGTTTTGTGCCAGAGATAGGGGGAACAGATTAAGGGTTTGCTATCCGGGAGCTGGAATTGGTGGTATTGTTAGAAACATGAATGATATTATGATGGGAAATGGGAACAAACCCATTATTTGTATTAGTGCAGGGGGTAATGATGTTGGACGAGTTAGGAGTGAGGAACTAATACAGAGATTCAGGACAGCCATTGAATTAGTTAGGAGCAAGGGAGGAATCCCGATCATATGTGGCATTCTTCCAAGAAAGGGAGTGGGAAATGAATAGATGTCGAGGGCACTTGGTGTCAATTGCCGGCTAGAAGGATATTGCAAATCAAATGCAATATCTTTCATAGACAACTGGGAACACTTCTATGGAAGAAATGAAATGTATGCTCGTGATGGGGTGCATCTATCGAGGGCTGGGGTTGTTGCTGTTGCGAACTCGGTGGAACCAGTGGTTAGAGGTGTTTGTTTGGGTTTAAACTGTTAGTAGATAGTGGTATGGGAATTGATTTGGAGGAAGGAGGTAATAAAAGTAGGTGTTTGTGGGAGAAAGGAATTGGCAAAATTATCAGGGAAAGAGAAGGGCCTCAAAATAACAATTCACTTAGGGTATATTACACTAACAGTAGAAGTCTAAGAAATAAAATAACGAATTAAATGCTCTTGTCTGCACAGAAAAATAGATATTATTGCACTTACCGAAACGTGGATGAATGTAGAAAATAGAGAACTATTAGCTGAATATCAAATAAATGGATTTAAACTATTTCACACAGATCGATATATTAGACGAGGAGGGGAGTAGCTATATATGTTAGGGACAATTTGAAATGTAGTCTCAAAGAGGGAATCAAAACTGAGCCACACACAGAAACTATTTGGATAGAATTAAACGAAAAAGCAAATAATATTATAATAGGAGTTATATATAGGCCACCAAATTTAGACAGAATGGAAGCAAAGCATCTATTGGATGAAATATCTAGAGCATCTAGATCTAACAGTATTTATGTCATGGGTGACTTTAATTTTAGTGGAATAAACTGGTTGAACAAAGCAGGGAATAGTGAAGCATAGATTTTCTAGAATTAATTGACGATTGCTTTCTTACGCAACACATTAAGGAACCAACGCGGGAAAATAATATTTTAGATTTAGTGTTAACTAACACTAAATATAATATAACTGAGACAGGTCAAATAACAGATAGTGATGAAGAGATGAGTAGTATTTTTAACAAATATTTTGTATCTGTATTTACTAAAGAGGAACTTAACAATATGCCTTCAGCCCAACAAGTCTATGTGGGTGGGGACGAGGACAGGTTGACGAGTTTAGCAGTTACCAGGGAGGATGTTCTTAAACAAATAGTAAAACTCAAACCAAACAAATCCCCAGGGCCGGATGAAGTGTTTGCCAGAGTGCTGAAAGAATGCAAAGAGGAGCTTTGTGACCCACTGTCAATCATATTTAATAAATCAATAGAGTCAGGCAGAGTGCCAGAGTTTTGGAAAGTTGCTAATGTGATACCAGTTTTTAAGAAAGGAGATAGATCACTTGCGTCTAACTATCGACCAATTAGCCTAACGTCTATTGTGGGAAAGTTACTCGAATCTATAATAGCAAATAAAATTCGTCTTCATCTTGAAAAACATAAATTAATAATTGAGTCGCAACATGGTTTTATAAATGGCCGTTCATGTTTAACAAATTTGTTATCTTTTTATTCTAGCATAGTTGAGGCAGTTGATAGTGGTAAGGATTGTGATGTTGTGTACCTTGACTTTAGCAAAGCTTTCGATACAGTGCCACATGAAAGACTGATTAAAAAGATAGAGGCTCATGGTATTGGGGGTGCTATATTAAGCTGGATTAGGGCATGGCTATACCAAAGGAAACAGAGAGTTAGTATAAATGGAGTCAAGTCAGAGTGGGAAAATGTTGTAAGTGGAGTGCCTCAAGGCTCTGTCTTGGGACCTCTGTTGTTTATAATATATATAAATGATTTAGATTCAGGTTTGAGTAGCAACATTTGCAAATTTGCCGATGATACGAAAATCGGTAGGGAAATTAATTCGGAGGAGGACTCACTATCACTTCAAGTTGATCTAGATAGGGTTTTGAAATGGTCAAAGGACTGGCAGATGCAGTTTAATGCTGATAAATGTAAAGTTCTGAGGCTAGGTAATGATGATAGAGTTACAAGATACGAGCTAGATGGTGTTGAGATTGCGAAGTCGGATTGCGAAAGGGATCTGGGAGTTATAATTAGTAAGAATTTAAAACAAAAGGATCAATGCATAAATGTTCGTAATAAGGCAAATAGGACACTCGGATTTATTAATCGCAGCGTAAGTAACAAGACACCTGGTGTGGTTCTCAAGCTATATCTTGCTCTGGTTAGGCCCCATTTAGATTATGCAGTTCAGTTTTGGTCGCCATATTATAGAATGGATATAAATTCACTTGAACGTGTCCAGCGTAGGATGACTAAGTTAATTCCCCAAATTAGAAATCTTTCATATGAAGAAAGATTAACAAAGCTTAATTGCATTCACTGGAAAGGCGAAGAGTTAGGGGTGACATGATAGAGGTTTACAAGTGGATGAATGGACATAACAAAGGGGATATTAATAGGGTATTGAAAGTATCAACACAGGACAGAACGCGAAACAATGGGTATAAATTGGATAAGTTTAGATTTAGGAAAGACTTGGGTAAATACTGGTTCAGTAACAGGGTTGTTGATTTGTGGAACCAATTGCCGCGTAACATTGTGGAGGTGGGGTCCCTCGATTGTTTCAAGCATGGGTTGGACATGTATATGAGTGGGATTGGGTGGTTATAAATAGGAGCTGCCTCGTATGGGCCAATAGGCCTTCTGCAGTTGCCTTTGTTCTTATGTATGTTTAGATTATGCAGTTCAGTTTTGGTCGCCGTACTATTGAATGGATATAAATTCACTTGAACGTGTCCAGCGTAGGATGACGAAGTTAATTCCCCAAATTAGAAATCTTTCATATGAAGAAAGATTATTAACTTGCATTCACTGGAAAGGTGAAGATTTAGGGGTGACATGATAGAGTTTACAAGTGGATGAATGGACATAAATGGGGATATTAATAGGGTATTATTAAAAGTATCAACACAAGACAGAACACGAAACAATGGGTATAAATTGGATAAGTTTAGATTTAGGAAAGACTTGGGTAAATACTGGTTCGGTAACAGGGTTGTGGTTTGTGGAACCAATTACCGCGTAACGTGGTGGAGGTGGGGTCCCTCTATTGTTTCAAGCGTGGGTTGGACATGTTTATGAGTGGGATTGGGTGGTTATAGATAGGAGCTGCCTCGTATGGGCCAATAGGCCTTCTGCAGTTACCTTTGTTCTTATGTTCTTATGTTCTTAACAGGGAAACACAAATTAATGACATCGAAATAGGGAGTGAGCTAGGGAACAGTGATCACAAAGAAATTAGATTTAGCATAGAACGGAATCGACCTGTAGAAGAAAATTCTGTTAAAGTGCCAGATTTTCGAAAAGCTGATTTTAATAGCCTAAGAAATTTTTTGGGTCAAATAGATTAGAAAGTCTTGGGTATCGGGTGTGGGCCGGACTTGGAGCGAGACATGAACCCAGCGATAGGTGACGTAAAAGGGGATTTCGATGTTGACCAGACCACACACTAGAAGTTGAAGGGACGACGACGTTTCGGTCCGTCCTGGACCATTCTCAAGTCGCTTGGGATTTCGATGTGAATTCAATATATAACTTATTTAAAAATATTCTAAATAAAGCACAGGAACGTAGTATACCATACAAATTGAATAGATCGAATACTAATGTCCCAAAGTGGATAACAAAGAATTTGAAGAACCTTATAGGTAAAAAGAGAGCTTGGAAAAGGATTAAAAATGGGGAGGTCACTTTAGAACAGGGATTCGTACAACTGGTTAGAAATGTTAAAAAAGAGATAAGGAAAGCAAAAAGAAACTATGAAGTTCGCATAGCAGGGTGAGCAAAGACAATCCTAAAGGGTTTTTTCAGTTATATCGAACTAAGACTAGGGAAAGGATAGGTCCATTAAAGACTGAGACAATAAAGGGGTCTCAGTCTTTATGGACCTATCCTTTCCCTAGTCTTAGTTCGATATAACTGAAAAAACCCTTTAGGATTTGTCTTTGCTCACCCTGCTATGCGAACTTCATAGTTTCTTTTTGCTTTCCTTATCTCTTTTTTAACATTTCTAACCAGTTGTACGAATCCTGTTCTAAAGTGACCTCCCCATTTTTATCCTTTTGTACCAAGCTCTCTTTTTACCTATAAGGTTCTTCAAATTCTTTGTTATCCACTTTGGGACATTAGTATTCGATCTATTCAATTTGTGGTATACTACGTTCCTGTGCTTTATTTAGAATATTTTTAAATAAGTTATATATTGAATTCACATCGAAATCCCAAGCGACTTGAGAATGGTCCAGGACGGACCGAAACGTCGTCGTCCCTTCAACTTCTAGTGTGTGGTCTGGTCAACATCGAAATCCCCTTTTACGTCACCTATCGCTGGTTCATGTCTCGCTCCAAGTCCGGCCCACACCCGATACCCAAGACTTTCTAATCTATTTGACCCAAAAAATTTCTTAGGCTATTAAATCAGCTTTTCGAAAATCTGGCACTTTAACAGAATTTTCTTCTACAGGTCGATTCCGTTCTATGCTAAATCTAATTTCTTTGTGATCACTGTTCCCTAGCTCACTCCCTATTTCGATGTCATTAATTTGTGTTTCCCTGTTAAGAACATAAGAACATAAGAACAAAGGTAACTGCAGAAGGCCTATTGGCCCATACGAGGCAGCTCCTATCTATAACCACCCAATCCCACTCATAAACATGTCCAACCCACGCTTGAAACAATAGAGGGACCCCACCTCCACCACGTTACGCGGTAATTGGTTCCACAAACCAACAACCCTGTTACCGAACCAGTATTTACCCAAGTCTTTCCTAAATCTAAACTTATCCAATTTATACCCATTGTTTCGTGTTCTGTCTTGTGTTGATACTTTTAATAATACCCTATTAATATCCCCATTTATGTCCATTCATCCACTTGTAAACCTCTATCATGTCACCCCTAAATCTTCACCTTTCCAGTGAATGCAAGTTAATAATCTTCTTCATATGAAAGATTTCTAATTTGGGGAATTAACTTCGTCATCCTACGCTGGACACGTTCAAGTGAATTTATATCCATTCAATAGTACGGCGACCAAACTGAAACTGCATAATCTAAAACATACATAAGAACAAAGGCAACTGCAGAAGGCCTATTGGCCCATACGAGGCGAGGCAGCTCCTATTTTATAACCACCCAATCCCACTCATATACATGTCCAACCCATGCTTGAAACAATCGAGGGACCCCACCTCCACAATGTTACGCGGCAATTGGTTCCACAAATCAACAACCCTGTTACTGAACCAGTATTTACCCAAGTCTTTCCTAAATCTAAATTTATCCAATTTATACCCATTGTTTCGCGTTCTGTCCTGTGTTGATACTTTCAATACCCTATTAATATCCCCTTTGTTATGTCCATTCATCCACTTGTAAACCTCTATCATGTCACCCCTAACTCTTCGCCTTTCCAGTGAATGCAATTTAAGCTTTGTTAATCTTTCTTCATATGAAAGATTTCTAATTTGGGAATTAACTTAGTCATCCTACGCTGGACACGTTCAAGTGAATTTATATCCATTCTATAATATGGCGACCAAAACTGAACTGCATAATCTAAATGGGGCCTAACAAGAGCAAGATAAAGCTTGAGAACCACACCAGGTGTCTTGTTACTTACGCTGCGATTAATAAATCCGAGTGTCCGATTTGCCTTATTACGAACATTTATGCATTGATCCTTTTGTTTTAATCTTACTAATTATAACTCCCAGATCCCTTTCGCAATCCGACTTCGCAATCTCAACACCATCTAGCTCGTATCTTGTAACTCTATCATCATTACCTAGCCTCAGAACTTTACATTTATCAGCATTAAACTGCATCTGCCAGTCCTTTGACCATTTCAAACCTTATCTAGATCAACTTGAAGTGATAGTGAGTCCTCCTCCGAATTAATTTCCCTACCAATTTCGTATCATCGGTAAATTTGCAAATGTTGCTACTCAAACCTGAATCTAAATCATTATGTATATTATAAACAACAGAGGTCCCAGGACAGAGCCTTGAGGCACTCCACTTACAACATTTCCCACTCTGACTTGACTCCATTTATACTAACTCTGTTTCCTTGGTATAGCCATGCCTAATCCAGCTTAATATAGCACCCCCAATACCATGAGCCTCTATCTTTTTAATCAGTCTTTCATGTGGCACTGTATCGAAAGCTTTGCTAAAGTCAAGGTACACAACATCACAATCCTTACCACTATCAACTGCCTCAACTATGCTAGAATAAAAAGATAACAAATTTGTTAAACATGAACGGCCATTTGTAAAACCATGTTGCGACTCAATTATTAATTTATGTTTTCAAGATGAAGACGAATTTTATTGCTATTATAGATTCGAGTAACTTTCCCACAATAGACGTTAGGCTAATTGGTCGATAGTTAGACGCAAGTGATCTATCTCCTTTCTTAAAAACTGGTATCACATTAGCAACTTTCCAAAACTCTGGCACTCTGCCTGACTCTATTGATTTATTAAATATGATTGACAGTGGGTCACAAAGCTCCTCTTTGCATTCTTTCAGCACTCTGGCAAACACTTCATCCGGCCCTGGGGATTTGTTTGGTTTGAGTTTTACTATTTGTTTAAGAACATCCCCCTGGTAACTGCTAAACTCGTCAACCTGTCCTCGTCCCACCCACATAGACTTGTTGGGCTGAAGGCATATTGTTAAGTTCCTCTTTAGTAAATACAGATACAAAATATTTGTTAAAAATACTACTCATCTCTTCATCACTATCTGTTATTTGACCTGTCTCAGTTATATTATAT
>WNGS01135780.1:3324-18465 GCA_020271785.1 Procambarus virginalis
TCAATATTTTAAAAGGTTTATTGAGATCCACCCTGTCATGCTTGGTTTGCAGTAATGTTAGCCTGTGGCTCTCAATCATTCCTGGTATGGGTATGGAGCTGACTTAGTTCAGGAATGATCTATAACAAGGCCCTGAAATTTTAATGTATAGTTAAACCTAAAAAAAAAACTATTTTTTAATAGAAAATTATTATTGCTCCATCGAGTTTAATTTTTACTGGTTAACTATACGTGTTTGATATCATACATTATCAATCAATATGCATGTGGGGTCATCAGACATTATCAGTCAGTATATGTAAGCTTGTGGGGTCATCAGGAGAGTCATCATCAATTAAAAATGTAAAACTTAGATGTCCAGCATTGCCACAGGTTAAAATGTCTAATTAAAAAATTAAGTTTATACGGAATTCCAATTTCAGGTCAAAAAGGCAAGATATAAATAATATTTGGTTATATCCCAAATTACTGTGAAATGCAATTACAGTATTCAATACACATTGTCTATTTTATTGTGAACTGTATAGTGGTTTTAAACTCACAAACTAGTTTATTCTGTAGATCATCAGAGAACTTAAGAGCAAGGCGCTTGATGCAAAAGGACTTGAGACCATATTTCTTTGGCCATCCACGAACTTCACCAACTAGCCTCACCAGTCGAACCATGTCCCGGATGATAGCTGAAATATGAAGTTTTTAATATCAGTTAATAATCTGAATTGCTTGTCTAAGTTTGTCTAATTTTGAACCCTATACCAATCCATTGGATGGCAGTGGAAGACTTCAAAAGAAAAATTGGGAACCTATGACAATCCACCAGTTTCCAATCCTGGCTGTGGCCACCATATAGATAGATGGTGCCCCCTCAGGTAAATAGTAAGTTAAGGAACCGGACTGTGATGTTCATTTAGCTAAGCAAAAAAGTAGTGCAATAATGAAGATTTACATCTGGTAGAGCAAACAAACATTTGTGTATTACAGTATTTAGATGGCAAATTTGGAGTATATAACTAGGATTTTGCACATTATGCCACTCTGGATTTAATATTTGGACAAATTTCCAGTGACACATAATGATACAGAACTTGAAACACTATGCTGAAAATAAACTCTTGATTAGCTCAGCATCAGCAAATTGAGTAAACTTCAAGACACCAAAATGGAAGCCAGACAGTTGTGACAGCTGACAATCTGCTGAACTTATTGGATGAACTTATCAAGCAGTGTTAGATAGGTGTTGTTTAAGGTGCTGTTTTTGTTGGCTCTTACTTTCGATTGTTAGTTTTTTTTGGTCCTGGTGGGCAGTTTCTTTACATGAAGATATGTTTTTCTGGTAAAGAATGAGATAAATTATTTCTGGTAAAGAATGAAGCTTTTGGAGGGGTTCCTTAGTGATTGATGTTGGTTTGTCAAGCCGAGACTGCATCATCTCCTGTGTCCTGTAGAGGTAGTTCATCGCTATGAGTGCCATCAGTTCTGCTTCCATGTATGCACTGTTTGTTGTTTTCGGTTACTTAGTTCCTTGATCCTAGGCACATTTGTCTCAAGTCTTCCACAGTGTAATTAAATTAGCCAACCTGCTGTCTACACTTGAGCCCACGATGCTCATAGGTTCCCGGCTTTGGTCGCTGTTTTTATTAATTAATATACACAGAAATCACAATAGCGTGATATATCAAATGAAGAAATCCACACGGGCCATGATGAGGTTCGAACCTGCGCACGGGATGTTCCCAACTGCGCCTTAGTCAACTGTGCCATGACACGGTTAAAAGAATTGCAACCTGGAGTGCTACTGCCCTTACTAGGATCCCGAAGCTTCTCCGAAGCCCAATGGGGTTTTCACACAATTCCCCCATGCACCCAGGCTCTGTCAACCAAATGTTCTACCTCTACCTTGTGGATTTGTTCATTTACTAATTAATATGTCGTGGGCTGATATTCAGGCTCAGAGTTTTTGAGATCTAACAGGATTTTGGCAGCTTAGGAATCTGGTCAGTGTTCCTGGTCCTATTCGAGCCTGTGTTGTCCTGGGCCGGGTTCCCTGGCGTAGTTTTTCTTCTTGGGCTTTATAGCCATCACTTCTCCTTCTTACGGTAAGTCCCGTTTTTTCCCCTGTTAACAGTTATTAACTCAGGAAGTCACCAAGGGACTTTCCCCAGAAATCTAGTGTTGAATATAATGAAATGCCCCTTTCTGGGTAGGTAACTGGGTAAGAACAAAGGCAACTGCAGAAGGCCTATTGGCCCATACGAGGCAGCTCCTATCTATAACCACCTAATCCCACTCCTATACATGTCCAACCCACGCTTGAAACAATCGAGGGAACCCACCTCAACCACGTTATGCGGTAATTGGTTCCACAAATCAAGAACCCTGTTACCGAACCAGTATTTACCCAAGATTTAGAAGTTTAGATTTTCCTAAATCTAAACTTATCCAATTTATACCCATTGTTTCGTGTTCTGTCTTGTGTTCATACTTTTAATACCCTATTAATATCCCTTTTGTTATGTCCATTCATCCACTTGTAAAGCCTCTATCATGTCACCCCTAACTCTTCACCTTTCCAGTGAATGCAATTTAAGTTTTGTTAATCTTTCTTCATATGAAAGATTTCTAATTTGGGGAATTAACTTAGTCATCCTACGCTGGACACGTTCAAGTGAATTTATATCCATTCTATAGTACGGCGACCAAAACTGAACTGCATAATCTAAATGGGGCCTAACCAGAGCAAGATATAGCTGAAGAACCACACCAGGCGTCTTGTTACTAACGCTTAGATTAATAAATTCCAGTGTCCTATTTGCCTTATTACGAACATTCATGCATTGATCTTTTTGTTTTAAATTCTTACTAGTCATAACTCCCAGATCCCTTTCGCAATCCGACTTCGCAATCTCAAATTTGCAAATGTTGCTACTCAAACCTGAATCTAAATCATTTATATATATTATAAACAACAGAGGTCCCAAGACAGAGCCTTGAGGCACTCCACTTACCACATTTTCCCACTCTGACTTAACCCCATTTATACTAACTCTGTTTCCTTTGGAATAGCCATGCCCTAATCGAACTTAATATAGCATCCCCCAATACCATGAGCCTCTATCTTTTTAATCAGTCTTTCATGTGGCACTGTATTAAAAGCTTTGCTAAAGTCAAGGTACACAACATCGCAAACCTTACCACTATCAACTGCCTCAACTATGCTGGAATAAAAAGATAGCAAATTTGTTAAATATGAATGGCCATTTGTAAAACCATGTTGTGACTCATTTATTAATTTATGTTTTTCAAGATGAAGACGAATGATATTTGCAATTATCGATTCAAGTAACTTTCCCACAATAGACGTTAGACTAATTGGCCGATAGTTTGACGCAAGTGATCTATCTCCTTTCTTAAAAATTGGTACCACATTAGCAACCTTCCACGACTCTAGCATTCTGCCTAATTCTAATGATTTATTAAATACCTGGCAAATTTATTAAATAAATAGTGGACCTGGCAGAAAGATATCTAGAGACATTGCAGTAGCCAATTGTCAATAATATTCAGAGGCACAGTGAGAGGGTGTGTTAGCTAGAGCTCCGATTGTAGAAATATTATCATTGCAATAATGGAAGGTGTGGTGTAGGAACTGATGAACCTAGTTGGAGCTCTGAGAGCAGGGATGGATTCGCTACCGGAGGAGGTACGACAGCTGAAACAACATCGAGAAGAAAAGAATGAGGAGACCAATATTAAAAAGACCTTGTCGTGGAAAGTTGTAAGGGACTGAGGTCTTAAGAAGACCTAACAAGGCCGCCTACAGACGCCCCACGGACTTCAAATTCATGTGCCGTGTTGGAAGACGAGTGCTGTGGAGAGCCTGCAGTTCACTCGAAAGGGAAATTAACGAAGAGCAACGAAGCACAGGCCCCTCAAAGTGCTGAGAAAGTAATGGAGGCACTTAAGCGAATTTTGATTGTTTGAGATTCCCAGGTGAGGCATTTTTACAGAACGTTTTGTGCTAGAGATAGGGGGAACAGGTTAAGGGTTTGCTATCCGGGAGCTGGAATTGGTGATATTATATACAACAGGAATGATACTATGGCTGGAAATGGGAACAATCCAATTATTTGTATTAGCGCAGGAGGAAATGATGTTGGTCGAGTTAGAAGTGAGGAACTGATTCTGAGTATAAAACAGCCATAGAATTAGTTAGAAACAAGGGAGGAATTACGATCATATGTGGCATTCTTCCAAGAAAGGGAGTTGGAAATAAATGGTTGTCTAGGGCACTTGGTTTCAATTGCCGTCTGGAAAGATATTGTAAATCAAATGCAATATCTTTCATAGATAACTGTTAACACTTCTATGGAAGAAATGAAATGTATGCTCGGGATGGGGTGCATCTATCGAGGACTGGGGTTGTTGTTGCGAACTCGTTGGAGGCGTTTGTTTGGGTTGTTTAATGTTGTTTGGGTTTATTTAATGTTGTTATAGATTCAGCTACTCGGAACAAGTTCCAAGTAGCACGAGCTATGGTGAGCCCGTAACTTATTGGTAAAACAAATTGGTAAAATGATCAGGGAAAGAGAAGGGCCTCAAAATAACAATACCCTTAGGGTATATTACAGGAACAGTAGAAGTCTAAAAATAAAATAAACGATTAAATGCTCTTGTCTGCACAGAAAAAAATTGATATTATTGCACTTACCGAAACGTGGATGAATGTAGAAAAATAGAGAACTATTAACTGAATATCAAATAAATGGATTTAAATTATTTCACACAGATGGATATATTAGACGAGGAGGGGGAGTAGCCATATATGTTAGGGAAAATTTGAAATGTAGTCTCAAAGAGGGAATCAAAACTGAGCCACATACAGAACTATTTGGATAGAATTAAACGAAAGAGCAAATAATCTTACATAGGAGTTATATATAGACCACCAAACTTAAACAGGATGGAAGCAAAGCATCTATGGAATGAAATATCTAGAGCATCTAGGTCTAGCAGTATTTGTGTCATGGGTGACTTTAATTTTAGTGGAATAAACTGGTTGAACAAAACAGTGAATAGTGTAGCAGAAGATTTTCTAGAATTAATTGACGATTGCTTTCTTACGCAACACATTAAGGAACCAACGCTGGAAAATAATATTTTAGATTTAGTGTTAACTAACATGGGAACACAAATTAATGACATCGAAATAGGGAGTGAGCTAAGGAACAGTGATCACAAGGAAATCAGATTTAGCATAGAATGGAATAGATCTGTAGGAGAAAATTCTGTTAAAGTGCCAGATTTTCGAAAAGCTAATTTCAATATCCTAAGAATTTTTGGGGGTCAATAATTGAAAGTCTTGGGCATGGGGGTGGGGCCGTCTTGGAGCGAGACATGAACCCAGCTGTTGTTGTTGTTGTTTTAGATTTAGCTACTCAGAACGAAGTGTCTATGTAGCATGGGCTATGGTGAGCCCGTAATTGAGTTCGGTTATTCGTGATAACTTGTTACTCTGATATTTGGGTCAAAGTTTTAATAGTGGGGGATTCCTCCGTTTTCCCGTTTATTTCTCGTTCTGTTTTAGTGCACTGGGTTTAGTCTTGTTTTAATAACATTACCTTGGTGGCGATGTAGATGCAGAATGCTCACTAGTGAGTCCCATTCCTCAACGGCTTTTCTAATCATTGTAGTCGCTGTGGAATGTGCATCTAATGCAGCTGCTGTCGTTGGATTAATGTTGAGTTTGATGCGCAGGGCTTCAGTAGCTTCACATTCCAGTAAGTAGTGCAATAGTGGCGCCTCTGCTTCTGTTCCACAGATATGACACTCTTTAACTATTGGGTTCATTACCTCCCAGCAGCACTTGTAACCAAGTCTGAGTCTGTGTATGGCTACTGCAATGTCTCTGGATATCTTTTCGCTAGGCTTGAAAGAGGAGTACCCAGTGGCTTGTTCGTACCATATCGCAGTGGATCTTCCTTCCGCTACCTTGGCTCTGTGGCGACTTTGATAGTTGAGAGTATTTTCTTCTTGATTTGCTCCTTTATCTGTGAAAACTTGGAGGTATTTGAACCTGTACAACAGGTAGAGCAGTGGCAGTTTTGCTAGTGAGTCTGCCTTTCATTACCATCTATGCCAATGTGACTTGGTATCCAATTTAGGGTGATTGACAGCCCTAGATTATGGGCTTCTTTTCCTATATGTTGGATTTCTGTGAGGAGTTGTATATTATCTCTGAGCTGACTGGATAACAATGCCTGGAGCAAAGATTTAGAGTCGGTATAACGATGACATCATGTAAATTATTCTCAATTGTATAGTTTATTGCTTCCTTCAGGGCATATAATTCTGTTTGCAATGTTGAGCACCCACTATTCATGCTCCAGTAAGCTTCATGGTGGTAGTGTAAACTGTGCCCCAGCAGAACCCTTATTTTCTTGATCAACTAATTCGTCTGTGAAGATGTGAGTCATTGTAGATCTTGAGATGGTTTCCATTTGTCGTTCTATGACTGCTTTGAGCCTCTGCGAGTCACATGCTAATTTTTAAACTGGTAATCCTTCAATGATTATTTTTAGACTCGATTCTTCCCATGGAGGAGGCTGCCGAAAGTGTTGATATGGTCTATCTTCCCCTTTGTTTTTAATGGTCTGTTTCAAGTCCAGTTTCTCTAGAATCTAGACCAGATTATCCATCCATGTACTTGTTCTATATTGAAGGTTTTTCTGAAGCTATCTCTGTATGCTGTCTTTGATTGACAGTCTGGCGGTGGTTCCAACAAGTTTTGCTGTTATAGTGGATATCCTTTGTTTGATCCTGGTTTCTAAGGCTGGAAAGTTGGTTTCCATTAGTAGATTCTCTCTACGCGTCCATATAGGTGCTCCCAGCATTGTTATGAGAGCATCATTTTGAGACACTTCCCGTTTCTCCCATTGTTTATCACTGAGGGATGTAAGAGCAGGAGCAGCATAGTCAATGAGTGACGTAATTGCTTGAACGTAGTACATTTTGAGTACTGGTAGAGATGCACCATCTCTAAGACTTGTCAGGGAGCACAAAGCTGAGTTTCTGGCTTTACAACGTTGTGGAAGATATTCAATTTCTTGAGTGAATTTTAACTGGCTGTCTATTATGACTCCTAGGTATTGAAAAGAGGTAACCCACTCATTTTCATATCCTTGCGCAAGCGAGGAGTCACAATAACGTGGCTGAAGTATGTTGACCAGACCACACACTAGAAGGTGAAGGGACGACGACGTTTCGGTCCGTCCTCGACAATTCTCAAGTCGATTGTGTCCAGGAAGCCGGTCGGCCGAGCGGACAGCACACTGGACATGTAATCCTGTGGTCCCGGGTTCGATCCCGGGCGCTGGAGAAAAACAATAGGCAGAGTTTCTTTCAACCTATGCCCCTGTTACCTAGCAGTAAATAGGTACCTGGGTGTTAGTCAGCTGTCACGGGCTACTTCCTGGGGCTGGAGGCCTGGTCGAGGACCGGGCCGCTGGAACACTAAAGCCCCGAAATCATCTCAAGATAACCTCATGATTGTATTGCGAATCTGATGACTTGAGTTCTCATTTTAACGGCTATTGCTTTTGTTTTATTGCTGTTTATTTTCACTGCTGTGCGTTCCGCTTCCCTGCTGATAATGTCTAGGCACTTTTGCGCATGGTTCCTTGCGCCTTTGCCATTAATGATGACCACAAAGTCGTCTGCATAGTTAAGCAGTTTGGCTTTTGGTAAATTGAGCTTCATGAATTGTTGCATGAGACAGTTGAAGAGGAAGGGGCTTAGTATTCCTCCCTGCGGAGTTCCATTTTCAAGCCTCTTTGAGGTCGATGTTTTTCCTTGGAATTTGACTTTAGCTTCTCGGTTAAGCAGGCTTCCTTTGGCAAAGGCAAGAGTGTGTCATTTGATTTCCTTATCCACAAGGCAGCACAGTGTAGCTGGAGCACTGTCTAACTCGAAGGCTTTTCTAGGTCTAGAAAAACAAGGATTCCAGGTTTGTCATTGATTTGATCCAGGAGGGAGGTAAGACATTCTGTGGTTCCAACACCTTTTCTGTAAGCAAACATATTTTGGTGTAGTGGATTGGCTTTCCATTCAATTCTATTCCCAGCGATTCTATTTCCTATCAATTCTATGAACCCAGCGATAGGTGACATAAAAGAGATTTCGAAGGGGAGTTGACCCTGAGCAGCCGTGGAGTGCGGACGTGTCCCTCCGTGACTGCTAGGGTAGTTAGCTGTTTGGTCGCCAGGTGGCAGGGCGTAGCTGCCCCCCCAGTGTTGTTGCCTGGCTGGCGTTTTGCTGACGTGGCGGACCTGCGTTACGATGGGGGTCACCATCCCACCTGTATTGCGGGCTCAGTCTGTGGGCCTGGAATTTTCAAGCCGGGCTGGGTACCCGGAGATTGCACGGGCGTGTGAGCAGCTGCAGGTGCCTGTAATTGACATCTACGGTGTCGAGCTTGTGACGGCCCGTCGGGTGATTATCAAGTTCACTGAGGAAATGGCGTATAGTGCATTTCTCCGTAGGTACGAGGGGCGGACTCTGCCTCTACAGGATGGTGAGGGCACTGTTTCCATCTCGGATCGGAGTGGTGCCCTCACCTACGTCAGTGTCCATGGGGCTCCGTTAGAGTTTCCAGAGGGTCTGCTCCGGCGGTATTTCGGCCGGTTTGGCGCCATTGAGAGTGTGCGTGTGAATGTGGTGTCTTCGAGCCCGCTTAAGGGCGTCCGAACGAACATTCGTACCCTGGGTATGAGGCTACGGGAGGATATTCCGTCCTCTGTGCGGCTGTTGGGGTACACAGTTCGTGTATTCTACGCCCGCCAGCCTAGGACATGTTATCGTTGTGGCCTGTCGGGCCATCAAGCTGCTGAATGTTCTGCGCCCGCCTCTGCACCTGTGAACCTCTTCAGTGAGGAGGACTTTCCGCCACTTCCTGTGGAAGAGGACGCCTCTCCAGCCGCGACTGCGCCCCCTGTGGTGGAAGTTCCCCCGAATGTCGCCGACCCAGTTCCGGATGTTGCGATGCACTCGGTGGATACTCCTGCTCCTGTCCCTGATGCTCCCGTGGGTCTTTCTGATGCTCCCTCCTCACCGTCTGCGTGCCCGTCTTCGGTTTCTGCGCCTGGCCCTGCGTGCTCGCATGCGACCTCGCCTCGGGTCCAGGCTGCGCTGAGTGCTGAGGAGGCTGTGGGGCCTCCTGTTGTGTGTGGTCCGGTTCCCCCTGCGGTTGAGGCTGCTGCAGTCATGAGACGGGCGTTGGTCCGCACGGCTTGTGATGCCCGTGGTTCTGGGTCCGCCTCCGGTTCTGAGGATGTGCGCCCGGTGCCCAAGCGGTCCAAGCGTTCTTCTCCTGCATGGGCTGATGTGGAGTCTTCGGGAGATGAGGTGGTGGTCGCTGACGTCCATGTACCTGCTGATGCACAGGATTGTGTGTATGATTCCCCTCCTGGTTCTTCTGTCGGCGGTTCCCCGCAGTGGGAGGTGGTTGCTCCTCCAGATGTTGGTGAGGGGGGTGCTGGTGAAGGCCGCGACCTAGTGTTGTTACTTAAGAAGGATGTTCGGCGAGGGGAGCCCCTGCAGGTGTCCCGTCCGGTGGTTGCTGCGGAGCCCTGTGGGGCTGCAAAGGTTACGTGTGCGCTGCCCGTTGCCCGCGCCGGTAAAGGGAAGCACGTCCCGTTCATCTTGGCCTCCGGCGTGGAGCACGATGCGGTGACCAACCCTTTGGTTGTTCGCTTTTATCCCCAAGTGCTGCCTGTTCCGTGGTGCCCCTCGACCGTCTGGGTTCCACGGGCTCAGGTATTTGTTGAGAGTGTGCCGCTTTCGATGCCCGATCCTCGGACGTCCTTTCGTCGCCCTCTTACGGAAGTAATCCTGTTGGTGTGGGAGGCGTATTGTGTTCTTTTCCCGGCAGCGGAGTGGCCGGAAAAGTATGCGCAATCTTGATGGTTTATATAGAGTGTGTATTGGACTTTTATGTTCTGTGATGTTTATTTGCCCTTCAGGCCACTGTCCCTGTTAATTGTACTTTAGGCTATACCTTTTCATAAATTATGTTTCTTTGATTTATTGTATTATGTGCCCTTCTGGCTATGCTGTTTGCCCTCTTAAGTGCGGGGTTATTGTGCAGAACAATTTGTTTGTATACTTGTATTCCTTTCTTATTTTTGTTATTATTATTATTATATTTGTTCTTTTTTCGGTTTATGTTGGTGCCTCTCCGTGTATGTTTGCGGTGCTGGTAGCCTTGTTCTGTTTATTACATGTTTTGGAACCATTTCTGTGTTGTATTCCGATATGTTTGGCTTCTTTGTTGTGATTTGTTTGTATTCATTGCTGTATTTTGTTCTGTATTTGTTTGTATCTATTGTTGTATTTTGTTCTGTAATTGTTGTATATTGTTTTGTGATTATTGTTAATTTGTGGTCGGCCCTTCCGGCCGGCGTTTTTGTGTTTATGTACGTGTTTATGTCCTTTATGGTTTTGCTCGTGCTTTATTGTGCTGCTTGTTGCGTTTGTTTTGTTTTTATTGTACTTATAAGCATGCTTGCATGTAAAAATATAAATAAAAAAAAAAAAAAAGATTTCGATGTGGATTCAAAATATAACGTATTTAAAAATATTCTAAGCAAAGCACAAGAACGTAGTATACCATTCAAATTGAATAGATCGAATACTAATGACCCGAAGTGGATAACAAAGGATCTGAAGAACCTTATAGGTAAAAAGAGAGCGTGGTACAAAAGTATTAAGAATGGGGAAGTCAGTTTAGAACAAGGAATTCGTACAACTGGTTAGAAATGTTAAAAAAGAGATAAGAAGAGCAAAAAGAAACTATGAAGTTCGCATAGCAGGTCAAGCAAAGACAAATCCTAAAGGTTTTTTCAGTTATATCGAACAAAGACTAGGGAAAGCATAGGTCCATTAAAAACTGAGACAGGTCAAATAACGGATAATGACGAGGATATGATTTAATAATCCTCCAATTGAATAATAATGATTTAGTATTTTCAATAAATATTTTATATATGTATTTACTAACGAGGAACTTAACAATATGCCTTCAGCCGAACAAGACTATGTGGTGGGGACAAGAACAGGTTAACTAGTTTAGCAGTTACCAGGGAGGATGTAATTAAACAAATAGTAAAACTAAAACCAAACAAATCCCCAGGGCCGGATGAAGTATTTGCCTGGGTGCTTAAAGAATGCAAAGAGGAGTTTTGCGAGCCACTGTCTACCATATTTAATAAATCAATAGAGTCAGCAGAGTGCCAGAGTCGTGGAAGGTTGCTAATGTGGTACCAGTTTTTAAGAAAGGAGATCGATCACTTGCGTCAACTATCGGCCATTAGCCTAACGTCTATTGTGGGAAAGTTACTGAATTGATAATTGCAAATATAATTCGTCTTCATCTTGAAAAACATAATTAATAAATGAGTCGCAACATGGTTTTTGCAAAGGGCCGTTCATGTTTAACAAATTTGCTATCATTTTATTCCAGCATAGTTGAGGCAGTTGATAGTGGTAAAGATTGTGATGTTGTGTACCTTGACTTTAGCAATGCTTTTGATACAGTACCTCATAAAAGACTGATTGAAAAGATAGAGGCTCGTGGTATTGGGAGTGCTATATAAAGTTGGATTAGGGCAAGGCTATTCCAAAGGAAACAGAGAGTTAGTATAAATGGGGTAAAGTCAGAGTGGGATAATGTTGTTAGTGGAGTGCCTCAAGGCTCTGTCCTGGGAACTCTGTTATTTATAATATATATAAATGATTTAGATTCAGGTTTGAGTAGCAGCTTTGCATATTTGCCGATGATACAAAAATCGTAGAGAAATTAACACGGAAGAAGACCCACTATCACTTCAAGTTGATCTAAATAGGGTTTTGAAATGGTCAAAGATTAGCAGATGCAGTTTAATCGATAATTGCATCTGACAATCAATAAGATTTAGGAAAGACTTGGATAAATACTAGTTCTGTAACAGGGTTGTTGACTTGTGGAACCAATTACCGCATAACGTGGTGGAGATGGGGTCCCTCGATTGTTTCAAACGTGGGTTTGGACATGTATATGAGTGGGATTAGGTGGTTATAGGACTGCCTCGTATGTGCCAATTGGGCTTCTGCAGTTATCTTGTTATAATGTTTCTTAGTACTGGGAACCTATCTCTGTGACCTAGCTTTAGACAGCCACCGGTGCTCACGCAGAAAGGGGCATTCATTACTATATGTTTAATTCATTTTATATTCTCTATTATAATTTAGCATGACCCTGCAAAAAATATATGATTTCTTAATTTTTTTTTAACAGTATTGACACAACTTACGGTTTGACCTCAAAACTCTTTCTCCAGCATGAAAAAAAATGCTGAAGAGATATTTTGATTTGGATGATTTCCAGGTACTGCTGCAATGAGGAGAAATAGGTGAAGCATTCCTTTCTAGCATCTTGACATAATCTTGTAGTTTTGCTGAGAGTTCCTTCAGTGGCCGGAGGTACTCACCCAAGCTCGAGCTGCAATTTTGGCATTATAAATTGTTTGTAAATAATATCTAATATCTTAAATCATAAATTGATGTTACTGGCAGTTGCTGTATGATTAAAACCTAAACCTGAATGTGTCAGAAGACATTCCACAGTTAAACAAAATTAAATCTTATAATTTAGGGAGGTTCATGTAATCAACTGACAAGATTACTGCGATATTGAAAAATTCAAATATATAGATACACATGTCTTGGGATTTACAGTCTTGAGAATCTGTTCCATTTAGACTTTCTGGTTGGGTTGATATATACCTATCAGTGCCTGAGTAGTGAAAATTATTATAGTGATGTGAAGGGAGAAAGGTGAAGAGGGGGAAATTTAGAAGAGAGGAGAGGAGAGGACAGGGATTAGACGAGGGGATCTTGGAGGAGAAAGATATGGAGATTAGGAGAGAGAGAGTGGGAGTCGGGAAGTGGGGAGAGCGACGCCGGTACCCTTTGTAGTGTGTAATTACATGATGGTCCAGACCTTATCAGAGTTGCAAGTGTCCAGAAAAAACTCTGTTTATGCAAATGAACTATGACCAGGAACAGACAAATATCTTCTTTAAACTGTGTGAAGCCGTAAAAATTCAAATTGGTCAAACACAAAATTGTTTTTTAAGAGGTGGTAAAATTCTAGCTAAGAAGTCTGACACCGGGAACCCTATGAAAAACATTGAGACACACCTCAGATCTTTCCTTAGTGACTGTGGGATAATGGCTGAATAATCAGATGCCAAGTGAACCCTATCTCTGGGTCCCCTTTACCATAGAACCCTCTCAACCCAGCGTGTAACTTATAGTTTCATCTAACAACCAAAGTGTACTATAGCTCTGCCTTTCTTTCAAAAGGTTTTAAATTTGACATTTTTGTTTTGTTTTTCTCTGTTTATCCTACCATTTTATATTGTTAATTCTTTCATTTGTCGCTTACTGTATTGTTATTTTGCTATTACTGTCAAAGTACAGTGATTTTTATTTTATTTCTACCTGTTTGTGTTATATGTATATTTGCATTTTTGTATTTTTACTATAGTTATTTTATATTTACAGCAGATTTAGCATTTACTGTTCTGTAATTGCTTTCCTTATTGTATTGAGCTATGTCTTTTCATTCCAAAGGTTTTAAGTTTTAATTTTGGTTTCTGCTTTTGTTTTTGTGGTTCTCTTGTTTGTCCCACCATTTTATAGTGTTCATTTCTTAATGTGTCACTTACTGCATTGTATTTGCTCTTACTGTCTTAATACAGAGATCTTTATCCCTGTACAGGGATTTACTTTTACTTGTTTCTATCATATGGTATTTGTATTATTTTTTATACTATAAATATTTTATATTTATAGCTTTTTTAGTATTTTACTGTTCTGTAATTGCTTACCTTATCGTATCTTGACTCCATTGCATCTACATGTCAGCTGATACTGGCTCTGAACTAAATCTGCTGTCACAAATTTACAATAACTAGCAAATTGACCATCACTACTGCAGGTATTACACAGCACACCTTGCAAAACACTCCAAAATAACACTTGCCTATCAGTTTTCAACCAAAATGTCATATCACTTGGTAAACATTTTGATGATATAAATGCACTACTCACAGCACTGGATACTAAACTAATCGTTCATTATTTTAACAGAAACATGATTAAGTAAAGACCATACTCAACTTTGTAATTTAGCTAGTTATGGACAAATCCACAAGGACGTGACGAGATTCGAACTGCGTCCGGAGCATCCCAGACCTGCCTTAATCGACTGAGCTAGACAGGTATAAGAGATTGAACCGAAGTTCAACTGAATACTGGATCCTCAGCCTCTCCGAGCACAAACCAGGATTTTACACAATTCCCCCCTGCACAAGCTATGTCAATAGGCGTTCCCCTCTTCGCCCTTACGTGTAGTGCATCACGCTATTGTGATTTTCTGTGTGTAGCTGGTTATAAAGCCATTCACAACCGAAGGCCTAACAAAAAGGAGGTGGCACAGCTATATATTAGAAAGATACCTTCATCTGCAATAGTGTTATTAGTGATAGAGACGACTACTGTGAATATACATTTGCTTGTTGATGTATATACTCTTATATGTTATCATAATTTCCATAATAACTTTCCATCATAAAATTATTTTAATCATAACTGTCACAAATTTGTGACAGATTATGTATTTGTGACAGACTAAGTATTCCTTGGCCAATACTTAGACAAGACTCAACTTCAGCACCCACATATAACACATAACCAAGATAGTCTCAAAAATGGTTGGTATACTCACTAAAATCAGATATTTATTTATTTATTTCTGGGGGGAGCCCCGTCGGCTCCCCGGAGCTATCCCAGGCAGATATGCTAATGTCAGACTTTGGCATCAGTCATTGTGTATGGAGTTCTAGGCCTACCGGGGACCACGGCCAGAACCGGGCCCCCTCAGAGAGGCACGGGGAGCAATGGCCTATAGAAGCCCCTGTGTGATTGGAAGCATTCTATGTCTACAATCGACCGGGACAGGCACCCAGAAAGGTAAGCGCCCCAAAACAAACCCCTATTCTGGTTAAAATTGCTACCAAAAGCTAAACTAGTGGATAGAACTCC
>WNGS01135780.1:18490-60775 GCA_020271785.1 Procambarus virginalis
ACAAGCGTGTGTGGTGGAGAGGATATAGGGATCAAAGGACATTGGACAGAACATCTGCAGGACATCGGAATCGAAAATGAGATACCTAGACCGATGATCCCAACTCAAGATGCGGCCACCGCCAGGGGTGCGCATGTTGTTTTGCACGCCCCAGCATGCTGCATGCACGGGCGCATGCAGCCGCCTGTGCCCTGGGCGGCTGCGTGCTAACGCTGCTGCGTCGTCATCATCCCCCATAGCCGTGGGCGCGCCCCTCTTCCTTGTCCCAGAGGGCAGGGGTGTCCCCGCCTTGACGTTTCTGTGGAGATGAGGGCGTTAGCATAAGCGAACTCAGGCATGGGCGGCAGAATGAATTCTTGACTCAACAATGTACTTGCACTTAAAATTGAATTAAGAGTGGTACACAGGAATACCGCCACAGTCGGTAGAGAGGGTGACCTAGGCGCCCGGCATTTGTACAGCAGTGGAAGGAAGAAGGAATTGCAGAAAGAGGCAAGTATCACACCTCGGCAAAGCAGAACAAGGATAGCGAACCAATGCCAAATATGGAATGTAGCGCTGTACAAGGCGTCGGCAAAATGCGGTGAATTGCCCAGATAAAAGTACTGCGGTGAAAATGGAGACCAAAGTGTCATGAATAGTAACGTAAGGATGTTAGCTTTCAAGAACAAAGCAAAGAGTACAAAGCTGGGAAAGACACCACCGCTAGTGTAGGTGGTAAGCAATTTATTTTACAAATTATTGTAAAATTTATATACAATTTATTCCCATAGTATTTTGTTGATACTTTAAATACCTTATTATTATTCACTGCCATCTCATCCACTTGCACACCTCTATCATGTTACCCCCAAATCTTTGCCTTGCTGGGAATGTAGATTAATTAAGCTTTATCAATCTTTCTTCATATAACAGGTTTTTAATTAGTAGTCCTGCTAATTAGTAACCTTCCTTATGCCTATAGTAATGGCACTGCTGATAAACAATAATTAATCGCACAAGAGAACAAGCATTAAGCCCCTTCAGGAGAGGCAAAGATAAATAGGCTACAACATGTAGTCAAAATGAAGGTAGCTCCAGACGAGTTTATTAACAAAATTATTAGGGCAATAAAGTAAAAGGTATCATTAAATTGCAGTAGCTGAAGGCGAAACGTTAGAGCCCCATTAATGATATTAAAGAACGTGTGGTGTTTCCGAGTGAATGCTAGAAATTGCGGAAAGAGAATCCGGGAGTTCAAGCCGAACTGTGCTGGGGGAATTTGTTGACTGCGGCAGTAGAAGGGATAGAGCCCCAGAATTGCCTGTTACTAACACTGCATGCCGTTATAAGTGTTTTTAAGCTAGCCGTGCTGATAACAATGTAAAGAAGAATATGAAGAAAATGATTATAAACCAATAATCGTTACAACAATAGGATTAATTGTGATAATATAATTTGTTAATGTTGTAATGTACATATAATGTGCAGCATTACAGTGGCTGGAGGGGAGAGACATGAGTGTAGGGATGGTGCCAATACCTGAGGCCAGAATGAAGTCTCTTAGGAAGGAGATAAGACAAAGGGCAGATTAACCACACTTGTAGAAAAAGCCGGGCATTTGACGTGCAAGGGAACGGCTGAACGTCTGGGACGGTGCTGTGGGTATTAGCGGCTGTAGGGAATGCAGCCGGTAGACAGGAGAAACTGTACAAGACGACTATGCGGTGTCAAGTACGTAGGGAGGGGGGCCACAAATACTAGCTTCCGTTCAGCCGCCCTTGAAGTCAACGCACCTGCAATGACAGGTCTAAGAGACTGGGGTCCGTGACCGCCAATGCCGGTGCTGGATCCTTGATAAGTTTAAGGAGGGTGGGCATGTTCAGCCCACTCAACATGTGGCCGCTGACAGGGGCACGCTCGGTCACTCCCGTGGGAGTGGCTCATTCTAAACTGAGGGAAAAAATGTGGTAGTGCACAAGATTAGCAGGGAGGAGTATAAAATCGTTGGTAATGCCTCTGCCAGTGGGGACGGGAACCGAATTCCAAGAAACCGTATGTAAATGATAAGTAAACTGCAAAAGGGGGCGGTAGTAAGCCCTGTCGGCCAAAGCGTCAGAGATGATTGACAATTATCCAAGGTGAGGTGGAACCATACACCCGGATGCACAAATGAATAGGACCATAAACGTAAGCCATCTTGAAAGTTGCGGCACCTGGGAGCGAGGCATTAGGTGCACCATTAAAAGTCCGTGGTGAACTATAGGTGCACCACGGATTTTTTTATTTTGAATATTTCAAAATAAATATAATAATTGAATAATTATTATAATAATTATATTGAAAATATAATAATTGAATAATTATTCAAAGATGAATAATTAATTAAAGATTCCAATTGACACCATACCATCCAAGAGTAAAATAGTAAATAATAGATAAAGGGCATCATGGCAAAATCCAGGAAGCATTAAAACATCAATAATAAGCGAGAATACGTGGCAGGAGTTCCTTAAGACATGAGTAAAAACAATGCAGGGTAATTACAGTAGTTACGGCGGCTGGAGAGGGGAAAAGCCCCAGCGTAGATATATTGCTTATGGCCGTGGGCAAAAGCGAGTCCGAGTGCCGTGTTCAATGTTCCAAAGCAGTTCCAATAATAAGGCCGTAACATCCGAGAAAAGGATGGATAAAGAACGTAGAGGCGCCTCAATAATTTGCAATAAGCAGAGCATTAATAGCAGCAGATAAAGCTGCAAGAAATTGCGCCGAAGTGGCCCTAGAGGAAACGATAGCATTGGTTGGCAGAACCCAGTATAAGCAGAAAGCAGGCTAATAGAAAAGGACAACCTGTGAGAAGTATGCGAAGGATGGACAGATTATCCAGTGGCTTGCAAAAGCCTGTTTATCCGGGCTACATCTGGCAGATGAAACGTCTGGATAAACCAGCGGCCTGTAGAGCAGCGGTTTCTTCCATGCCAGCCACACCAGGGAGACGAAAAGTCTGGGTAAACCAATGGCTCATGGAAACTGCTGTGTCTTCCGGGCTACACCGGGCAGCCGAAAAGAAACAGCTGGATAAACTTGCGGCCTGTGACACCGCGGTTTCGTCCGGGCTACACCGGGCAAACGTAACGTCTGGATAAACCTGTATCTTGTAAAGTCACAGTTTCTTCTGGGTTTACACCGGGCAGACGAAAAGCGTCTGGATAAACCAGCGGCCTGGAGGCCGAGTTTCTACCGGCTACACCGGCAGACGAAGCGTCTGGATAAACCAGCAGCCTCTGAAGCCTGGTGTCTTCAAGGCTACAACGGGCAGACGAAAAAACGTCTGGATAAACCAGCTGCCAATGATGCTGCAGTTTCTTCCAGGCTACACCAGGCAGATGAAAAGACTGGATAAACCAGCGGCTTGTAGAGCCACGGTATCCGACGGGCTATACGGGGCAGACGAAAACATCTGGATAAACCAGTGGCCTTTAAACCGCAGTTTCTTCCAGACTACACCAGGCAGACGAAAACGTCTAGGATAAACCAGCAGCTTGTGGAGCCCTGTGTCCATCGAGCTAACTGGGCGCAACAAAAACGTCTGTATAAACTAGCAGCATTTAAAGACGTGACTACACGTCTGGACTACACCGGGCAGACGAACGTCTGGAGAAAACCCAACAGCCTAGAAAGCCGCGGTTTCGTCCTGTCGACACTGGGCATATAGAAAAACGTCAGGACAAGCCAGCGGGCCATGAAGTTGCGGTGTCTTTTGGGCTACAGCGGGCAACGAAAGCGTCTGGATGAACCTGCGGCCTAGGAAGTCACGGTTTCATCCGTGCCACACCGAGCCGATAAAAAACGTCTGGAAAACCTGCGGCCTCTGAGACCCCGGTTTTTTTCCGTGCAACACCGGGGAAAAATTGACTTGATAAACCATTGGCTAGTTAAGCCGCAGTTTCTTCCAGGTTACACTAGGCAGATGAAACGTCTGTAAAAACCAACGGCCTGTGAAGCCGCCGTTTCTTCCAGTCTACACCAGGCAGACGAAAACGTTTTTGATAAACCAGCAGATAAAAGTGTCGAACCAGGGAGAGCACAGGTACCTAGTGCTCTTCCGACCTACACCGCGCAGGCGAGAAAATCGGCCGGGTGGCCTGCGGGTGGCAGTCCTGGGATAAGTCTGCAGGCCAGGAATCCCACGACTCACCCGGACGTACTACACCGGGCCGACAAACGGCTTGATAGACCAGCAGGCTGAGGAGCTATAGTTCTCCATGCGACACTGGGCGGACAGGCATCCTGGGTAAGAACCTTGCGGGCTGGAAAGCTGCAGTTCGGCCTGGCTAGACCATGTGGATGAACAAAGCTGGATAAAACCTGCAGGCTGGGTGGCTGCGGCCCCTCTGGGCTACTCAAGAAACTAGCGGCCTGCCAGGGTGCAACTTCTGGGGCAGACGAAGCGCCTGGAGAGACCTGCAAACTGGGTAGCCATGGCTCTTTGCGGGCTAGCCGGGCAGACACAGGTCTGGATAAACCCGCGGGCTGGGTAGCAGTGGCCCCGCCGGGCTACCCCGGGTGGACAGGGCAGCTGGAGAAAAACTCAGCAGGCTGGGAAGCCGTGGCTCGCCCGGGCTACTCCAGGCAGACAAAGCACCTAAAAAAACCAGCAGGCTGAGCAGCCGTGATTCCTTCGGGCTGGACCGAGCGAACAACATCCAGATAGACCAGCAGGCCAGGACACCATGGTTTCTTCCGGCGACACCGTGAACGAAACGTCTGGGAAAACCAGCACGCTGGGAAGCCGCAGTTCTTTCGGGCTACGCCACGCAGACGTGGCATCTGGGTAAACCAGCAGGCTGGGGAGCCTCGGTTTCTCTGGGCTACACCGGGCAGATGTAACGTATGGATAAACCAGCAGGCTGGGAAGCCGTGCTTCAACCAGGCCACAGCAGGCAACCAAACAATGCACACCTGGGCACAGACCAAGCAACTGAATAGGCAATGCTGGCGGCAACGAGAAACGAGCCCATCGCCTAAGGCCTCCCAGCTGCCCAGGCGGACAGGTGGCCTACCCCAAGTTCGTCCAGCAAGGCTGGGGAAAGGGAGGGTAGCTAAAGCAGCAGTATCCAGGCAAGGACATGCACCCCGAGGGACACAGGCTCTGGGCACATGCCGAAACACACTATGGACGGTCCGAACTAGGAAGAGTGGGGGACACACAGATCGCGTCAGCAGTGAGGAAACAAAACTGTACCTTAGAGTGTCGGGCGTGAGGCAGGAGGTCCCAGTCGGTTCGCACTTAGAGGTCGATGGTCCCACTTCAATAAATGTTGGACAGGCTGAGATCCGGGACCGTAGGTGCCGTTGTTGGATCCATGTTGAGCTGTGAAAAAACACTGTCCTAGCCGTCTAAGGCCTCGGTGGTGCTTGGCGTCCTAAGGCACGTTGGCAGCGAGTTGGAGGAGGTGCATGTAGTTGCTTGTGAAGCGGACAGCGACTAAAGGTGAACGGAGGTTGTGACCGCCTATGCCCGCATTTAAGTATCCCCCACTTGTTGCCCGTGCGGTGCATGCTGCAAAGCACTGTTCATTTGTTTTTCTCCCCACAAAATTTCACCTCTTTCCTTCAAGCAGTGTCCATATTTCTGGTGTGATGCTCATGGGTTCTATTACACCTATCAAGGAAAAGTTTCAGATCAAGATATAGCACTTAGGAACAAGGATTTGTACATGTAAATTGTACATGAAAATGTGTAGAGTGTATGTTTAGCATGTTAATAAGGAATTTAAAAGAGAGGCTGTGTGCTGTCTGAAGTCAAAGTTTGGTATAGTTCTGAAGCAGATTTTTGCTGAGTGATGATGGGCTTGAGGTAATTTGGAGTGGTTGAACCCCATTCACAGATATCGTATGTACGATAAGGATATATTAGCACATAGTATATATAAGGAAAGCAGAGTGGGAAACATATCTCATTTTAGAGAGTATACTGACCGTTTTGGTCGGTATAGGGTTTTGAAGAGGTTGATAGGGTTTTGAAATGGCAAAAGACTGGCAGATTCAGTTTAATGTTGACAAATATAAGGTTTTGAGGCTAAGTAATGATGATATAGTTACAAGATACGAGCTATTGATGTTGAGATTGCGAAGTCGGATTGGAAAAGGGATCTTAGAGTTATGATTAGTAAGAATTTAAAACCAAAAAATCAATGCACAAATGTTCGTAATAAGGCAAATAAGACACTGGGATTTATTACTCGAAGCGTTAGTAACAGCACACCTGGTGTTGTTCTTCAGATATCTTGCTCTGGTTAGGCCCCATTCCTGTGGTATAGTGGTTAAGACGCTCACCTAGTGTTTTGCGAGCGCTTTGTCCCAGGTTCGTATCCTGGCCCAGGTAAGATCTACCTGGGCCAGGATACGAACCTGGGACAAAGCGCTCGCAAAACACTAGGTGAGCGTCTTAACCACTATACCACAGGAATGGGGCCTAACCAGATGCAAGATATAGGCTGAAGAACACACCAGGTGTGGCTGTTACTAACGCTTCGAGTAATAAATCCCAGTGTCTTATTTGCCTTATTACGAACATGTTGTGCATTGATTTTTTGGTTTAATAAATTCTTACTAATCATACACTCTAAGATCCCTTTTCCAATCCGACTTCGCATCTCAACACCATAAGCTCGTATCTTGTAACTATAGCATCATTAGCTTAGCCTCAAAACCTTATATTTGTCAGTATTAAACTGCATCTGCGAGTCTTTTGACCATTTCAAAACCCTATCAACCTCTTCAAAACCCTATACCGACCAAAACGGTCAGTATACTCTCTAAAATGAGATATGTTTCCCACTCTGCTTTCTCTCATTATACTATGTGCTAATATATCCCTATCTTACATACAGTGTCTGTGAATGGGGTTCAACCACTCCAAATTACCTCAAGCCCATCATCACTCAGCAAAAATCTGCTGTCAGAACTATACCAACTCTGACTTCAGACAGCACACAGCCTCTCTTTGTAAATTCCTTATTAACATGCTAAACATACACTCTACACATTTTCATGTACAATTTACATGTACAAATCCTTGTTCCTAAGTGCTAATCTTGATCTGAAACTTTTCCTTGATAGGATGTAATAGAACCCATGAGCATCACACCAGAAATATGGACACTGCTTGAAGGAAAGAGGTGAAATTTATGTGGGGAGAAAAACAAATGAACAGTGCTTTGCAGCCATGCACCGCGCGCGCAACAAGTGGGGGATACTTAAATGCGGGCATAGGCGGTCACAACCTCCGTTCACCTTTAGTCGCTGTCCGCTTCACAAGCAACTACATGCACCTCCTCCAACTCGCTGCCCACGTGGCCTTAGGACGCCAAGCACCACCGAGGCCTTAGACGGACTAGGACGTGTTTTTTCACAGCTCAACATGGATCCAACGACGGCACCTACGGTCCCGGATCTCAGCCTGTCCAACATTATTGAAGTGGGACCATCGACCTCTAAGTGCGAACCGACTGGGACCTCCTGCCTCACGCCCGACACTCTAAGGTACAGTTTTGTTTCCTCACTGCTGACGCAGTCTGTGTGTCCCCCACTCTTCCTAGTTCGGACCGTCCATAGTGTGTGTTTCGGCATGTGCCCAGAGCCTGTGTCCCTCGGGGTGCATGTCCTTGCCTGGATACGTGCGGCTTTAGCTACCCTCCCTTTCCCCAGCCTCGGCTGGACGAACTTGGGGTAGGCCACCTGTCCGCCTGGGCAGCTGGGAGGCCTTAGGCGATGGGCTCGTTTCACTCGTTGCCGCCAGCATTGCCTATTCAGTTGCTTGGATCTGTGCCCAGGTGGTGCATTGTTTGGTTGCCTGCTGTGGCCTGGTTGAAGCACGGCTTCCCAGCCTGCTGGTTTATCCATACGTTACATCTGCCACGGTGTAAGCCAGAGAACCGAGGCTCCCCAGCCTGCTGGTTTACCCAGATGCCACGTCTGCGTGGCGTAGCCCGAAAGAACTGCGGCTTCCCAGCGTGCTGGTTTTCCCAGACGTTTCGTATCACTGGGTGTCGCCGGAAAGAAACCATGGTTCCTGGCCTGCTGGTCTATCTGGATGTTGTTCGCTCGGTCCAGCCCGAAGGAATCACGGCTGCTCAGCCTGCTGGTTTTTTTAGGTGCTTTGTCTGCCTGGAGTAGCCCGGGCGAGCCACGGCCTTCCCAGCCTGCTGAGTTTTTCTCCAGCTGCCCTGTCCACCCGGGGTAGCCCGGCGGGGCCACTGCTACCCAGCCCGCGGGTTTATCCAGACCTGTGTCTGCCCGGGCTAGCCCGCAAGAGCCATGGCTACCCAGTTTGCAGGTCTCTCCAGGCGCTTCGTCTGCCCCAGAAGTTGCACCCTGGCAGGCCGCTAGTTTCTTGAGTAGCCCATGAGGGGCCGCAGCCACCCAGCCTGCAGGTTTTATCCAGCTGTTGTTCATCCACATGGTCTAGCCAGGCCGAACTGCAGCTTTCCAGCCCGCAAGGTTCTTACCCAGGATGCCTGTCCGCCCAGTGTCGCATGGAAGAACTATAGCTCCTCAGCCTGCTGGTCTATCAAGCCGTTTGTCGGCCCGGTGTAGTACGTCCGGGGTGAGTCGTGGATTCCTGGCCTGCAGACTTATCCCAGGACTGCCACCCGCAGGCCACCCGGCCGATTTTCTCGCCTGCGCGGTGTAGGTCGGAAGAGCACTAGGTACCTGTGCTCTCCCTGGTTCGACACTTTTATCTGCTGGTTTATCAAAACGTTTTCGTCTGCCTGGTGTAGACTGGAAGAAACGGCGGCTTCACAGGCCGTTGGTTTTTACAGACGTTTCATCTGCCTAGTGTAACCTGGAAGAAACTGCGGCTTAAACTAGCCAATGGTTTATCAAGTCAATTTTTCCCCGGTGTTGCACGGAAAAAAACCGGGGTCTCAGAGGCCGCAGGTTTTCCAGACGTTTTTTTATCGGCTCGGTGTGGGCACGGATGAAACCGTGACTTCCTAGGCCGCAGTTCATCCAGACGCTTTCGTTGCCCGCTGTAGCCCAAAAGACACCGCAACTTCATGGCCCGCTGGCTTGTCCTGACGTTTTTCTATATGCCCAGTGTCGACAGGACGAAACCGCGGCTTTCTAGGCTGTTGGGTTTCTCCAGACGTTCGTCTGCCCGGTGTAGTCCAGACGTGTAGTCACGTCTTTAAATGCTGCTAGTTTATACAGACGTTTTTGTCTGCCAGTTTAGCTCGATGGACACAGCGGCTCCACAAGCTGCTGGTTTATCCTAGACGTTTTCGTCTGCCTGGTGTAGTCTGGAAGAAACTGCGGTTTACAGGCCACTGGTTTATCCAGATGTTTTCGTCTGCCCCGTATAGCCCGTCGGATACCGTGGCTCTACAAGCCGCTGGTTTATCCAGTCGATTTTCATCTGCCTGGTGTAGCCTGGAAGAAACTGCAGCATCATTGGCAGCTGGTTTATCCAGACGTTTTTTCGTCTGCCCGTTGTAGCCTTGAAGACACCAGGCTTCAGAGGCTGCTGGTTTATCCAGACGCTTCGTCTGCCCGGTGTAGCCCAGAAGAAACCACGGCTGTACAGGCCGCTGGTTTATCCAGACGCTTTTCGTCTGCCCGGTGTAACCCAGAAGAAACTGTGACTTTACAAGATACAGGTTTATCCAGACGTTACGTTTGCCCGGTGTAGCCCGGACGAAACCGCGGTGTCACAGGCCGCAAGTTTATCCAGCTGTTTCTTTTCGGCTGCCCGGTGTACCCGGAAGACACAGCAGTTTCCATGAGCCATTGGTTTACCCAGACTTTTCGTCTCCCTGGTGTGGCTGGCATGGAAGAAACCGCTGCTCTACAGGCCGCTGGTTTATCCAGACGTTTCATCTGCCAGATGTAGCCCGGATAAACAGGCTTTTGCAAGCCACTGGATAATCTGTCCATCCTTCGCATACTTCTCACAGGTTGTCCTTTTCTATTAGCCTGCTTTCTGCTTATACTGGGTTCTGCCAACCAATGCTATCGTTTCCTCTAGGGCCATCTTCGGCGCAATTTCTTGCAGCTTTATCTGCTGCTATTAATGCTCTGCTTATTGCAAATTATTGAGGCGCCTCTACGTTCTTTATCATCCTTTTCTCGGATGTTACGGCCTTATTATTGGAACTGCTTTGGAACATTGAACACGGCACTCGGACTCGCTTTTGCCCACGGCCATAAGCAATATATCTACGCTGGGGCTTTTCCCCTCTCCAGCCGCCGTAACTACTGTAATTACCCTGCATTGTTTTTACTCATGTCTTAAGGAACTCCTGCCACGTATTCTCGCTTATTATTGATGTTTTAATGCTTCCTGGATTTTGCCATGATGCCCTTTATCTATTATTTACTATTTTACTCTTGGATGGTATGGTGTCAATTGGAATCTTTAATTAATTATTCATCTTTGAATAATTATTCAATTATTATATTTTCAATATAATTATTATAATAATTATTCAATTATTATATTTATTTTGAAAATTATTCAAAATAAAAAAATCCGTGGTGCACCTATAGTTCACCACGGACTTTTAATGGTGCACCTAATGCCTCGCTCCCAGGTGCCGCAACTTTCAAGATGGCTTACGTTTATGGTCCTATTCATTTGTGCATCCGGGTGTATGGTTCCACCTCACCTTGGATAATTGTCAATCATCTCTGACGCTTTGGCCGACAGGGCTTACTACCGCCCCTTTTGCAGTTTACTTATCATTTACATACGGTTTCTTGGAATTCGGTTCCCGTCCCCACTGGCAGAGGCATTACCAACGATTTTATACTCCTCCCTGCTAATCTTGTGCACTACCACATTTTTTCCCTCAGTTTAGAATGAGCCACTCCCACGGGAGTGACCGAGCGTGCCCCTGTCAGCGGCCACATGTTGAGTGGGCTGAACATGCCACCCTCCTTAAACTTATCAAGGATCCAGCACCGGCATTGGCGGTCACGGACCCCAGTCTCTTAGACCTGTCATTGCAGGTGCGTTGACTTCAAGGGCGGCTGAACGGAAGCTAGTATTTGTGGCCCCCCTCCCCTACGTACTTGACACCGCATAGTCGTCTTGTACAGTTTCTCCTGTCTACCGGCTGCATTCCCTACAGCCGCATAATACCCCACAGCACCCGTCCCAGACGTTCAGCCGTTCCCTTGCACGTCAAATGCCCGGCTTTTTCTACAAGTGTGGTTAATCTGCCCTTTGTCTTATCTCCTTCCTAAGAGACTTCATTCTGGCCTCAGGTATTGGCACCATCCCTACACTCATGTCTCTCCCCTCCAGCCACTGTAATGCTGCACATTATATGTACATTACAACATTAACAAATTATATTATCACAATTAATCCTATTGTTGTAACGATTATGGTTTATAATCATTTTCTTCATATTCTTCTTTACATTGTTATCAGCACGGCTAGCTTAAAAACACTTATAACGGCATGCAGTGTTAGTAACAGGCAATTCTGGGGCTCTATCCCTTCTACTGCCGCAGTCAACAAATTCCCCCAGCCACAGTTCGGCTTGAACTCCCGGATTCTCTTCCGCAATTTCTAGCATTCACTCGGAAACAACCACACGTTCTTTAATATCATTAATGGGGCTCTAACGTTTCGCCTTCAGCTACTGCAATTTAATGATACCTTTTACTTTATTGCCCTAATAATTTTGTTAATAAACTCGTCTGGAGCTACCTTCATTTTGACTACATGTTGTAGCCTATTTATCTTTGCCTCTCCTGAAGGGGCTTAATGCTTGTTCTCTTGTGCGATTAATTATTGTTTATCAGCAGTGCCATTACTATAGGCATAAGGAAGGTTACTAATTAGCAGGACTACTAATTAAAAACCTGTTATATGAAGAAAGATTGATAAAGCTTAATTAATCTACATTCCCAGCAAGGCAAAGATTTGGGGGTAACATGATAGAGGTGTGCAAGTGGATGAATGGGCAGTGAATAATAATAAGGTATTTAAAGTATCAACAAAATACTATGGGAATAAATTGTATATAAATTTTACAATAATTTGTAAAATAAATTGCTTACCACCTACACTAGCGGTGGTGTCTTTCCCAGCTTTGTACTCTTTGCTTTGTTCTTGAAAGCTAACATCCTTACGTTACTATTCATGACACTTTGGTCTCCATTTTCACCGCAGTACTTTTATCTGGGCAATTCACCGCATTTTGCCGACGCCTTGTACAGCGCTACATTCCATATTTGGCATTGGTTCGCTATCCTTGTTCTGCTTTGCCGAGGTGTGATACTTGCCTCTTTCTGCAATTCCTTCTTCCTTCCACTGCTGTACAAATGCCGGGCGCCTAGGTCACCCTCTCTACCGACTGTGGCGTTATTCCTGTGTACCACTCTTAATTCAATTTTAAGTGCAAGTACATTGTTGAGTCAAGAATTCATTCTGCCGCCCATGCCTGAGTTCGCTTATGCTAACGCCCTCATCTCCACAGAAACGTCAAGGCGGGGACACCCCTGCCCTCTGGGACAAGGAAGAGGGCGCGGCCCACGGCTATGAGGGGATGATGACGACGCAGCAGCGTTAGCACGCAGCCGCCCAGGGCACAGGCGGCTGCATGCGCCCGTGCATGCAGCATGCTGGGGCGTGCAAAACAACATGCGCACCCCTGGCGGTGGCCGCATCTTGAGTTGGGATCATCGGTCTAGGTATCTCATTTTCGATTCCGATGTCCTGCAGATGTTCTGTCCAATGTCCTTTGATCCCTATATCCTCTCCACCACACACGCTTGTGTGATGGAGACCGCCCCTGACGGTGCCCCCCCCCCCTCCTTGTTGGGATGGACTCAACGGTCTACGGACCTTATCATCGATTTCGAGCTTCAATATACAGGCTATGCGCCTTGGTCCATGGGCCACGTGCCTTCCCTCTTCGAATTACGAGCTTCATCCATTGGACGAAGTGGTGCGTAATGCTCTTTGTGCCTTTATCCCAGCAACATGCTCTCACCCTTGGCCTCGTGTTTCCACAGCCTTCGTGCTCCCTTCCACGTTTGAGCTACGCCCTTTCTACGACGCAGCATTTGCGATGGCAGACGTCGGCGATAATCACATGAATTTTGTTCTGGCAACCTGGAGACTCTGCTGGGGCCAGCCTGCTCCCACCCGACTTCAACTGTTTAGCCGATTGCTTACCATTCATCTTTTGGATATAAGATGAATGGTGAATGATCCCCCTCTTCCCCTAGGATCCTGCTTATATACTTTGCCTAAAGTTCGGCTTACCAATAATTAGCATTTATCCACAGCTTGGCGTTGTTTACAGCCTGCCTTACCCACGGTGTCATCGACTGCTGAATGTTAATCGACTGTCTTCATTTATTCTAGTCCTAATGTATTCCTTTTTATCGTAGTTTAACCAGTTCACTTCGCCTTGATCGCCTGGGTGATACAGTTCGTCCTCCTACCTTCCGACTAGCCATCTTACGGTATTTGCTTCCTGTAGCTTATAGCGTTTCATCTAAAAACTTCAGCCATGTAATTTAATGCAGCCGTCATTGATGATCTTTACGCTTCGTTTTCCGGTGCTGTCATTTTAAAGAGGCCCTCTCATGTATTACCTTCATATCTTGCCCTGAGTTTTTGTACTAGAAAGCTGACATCCTCTGTGCCTGTGGTTTTGCTTCTACTTTATGTTTATTTTATTTACTTATTTATTTATTTATTTATCCATAGCTTGGCGTTTATTATTCAAGCTTTATCCATTATTGACATTTATCCACAGCTTCGCATCCATAATTTAATGCAGCCGTCCTTGATGACATTTACGCTTCGTTTTCCGCCTAATTCACCAGCAGTGGCCTTCAAGTGTGGGTCCGCCCACATAACTGAGATATTGCCCATATTTATTCTTGATTAACCACAATAACATTACTCGGCATTTGTTGCCTTCTCCACTTGCGGTAGTCCTGTTTGACTGGTTTGCGTTTAACTTAGCCCGCACGGTTCCTCTTTACCTTATCTACAGCATAGTCATCCCGAGTCTTATTCACCAATTGTTGCAGAACTCTGGACACGTATTTTCTTAGTATATCGACGCTCTTAATGCTCTGCTTCCTGGAACTTTATTGGATGCACTTTATCTAAAATTTATCCACCTTATGTGTAGCATTTACGCCACTTTAGTTTCCATTTTAGCTGCAACACTGTTATCCGTGTAATATTACCTCTTCTTTTCGACGCTGCAGTACTACTTCCAGCATGCTACGTTTCCTAGTTCTCTCAATGTCTTCAGATTGGTCCTTGCATACTCCTCACCCCCTCCCTCAGGTGCCGCATATTCATTTTCTCCCTAGTTACTGGGGAACAACTTTTTCTGCACTAACTTCTTACACCTCCCCTGCAGCTTTGCTTAACTGCAACATTTTTATATGTGCATTTAATATTAAACCATTTCTGCAGGCACGCAGTGTTAGTATTCAGCAGTATGGCTACATTCTCTCTACCGCGAGTATGCTGCGATCTAAATCCTACCTGAATTATTAGGCTTGATTGCTGGGGCGAATAATCTAGCCCTCAATTAGCCAGACATATCCCGGGAATTGTTTCTCGCAATTTGTAGCATACATTCGGGAACTTCTCCATGTAATCTAATGCAGTTATTACTGACTCTACTAACGCTTTGATTTCAGCTACGGTAATTTCCACGATGCGTATAAATACACCCTCGATAAAGTAGGTAGTAGCCTCTGATGTGGCCCGACCTGACATTCCGGTTTTACCCAGGTGACAAGACGCTGGCATAGTTCCACTTGTTAATTTTTTTCTTCCCTATGCAAGTCTTCTAGAGGCCCCTGCTTCTGCACGCCGTCATACTTATACTGGATGCCCACTCCTGCCCACCCTTACTGCCTTAATACTTCCAGAACGGCTACAGACCGCCCAAGGACCACCTGATGAACGGTGAACATTGGATGCAGCCCGAGGATCACTCTCGATGAACGGTGAACTGCACGCGATGAAGTCTGCGGGACGGCTTCAGAATCACAGCCGCCGTGCGAAAGACCCTGTGGGAGACAGCCTATATGCGGACGGATTGCCACTCAGTATGTACCCTAGGGCTGGTCACTGCGGGCATTCCTGCAGAGACGACGCCACCCACGAGGTCGACCCTGGGGAGTCGGCCTCTGTGTAGAAGGGTCTCCATCTCCCGCACCCGCCCTGGGGCCAGCCATGCAGGGCTAGTTTCTGCGAGGGTGGGCTACAGCGACAACGACATCCAAGAGGAGGACTTGGCGTGTGTACTAAGGTATGATACACAGCAAACCGCAGTACAACCGCTAAACAAGAACATCCAGTAGTCCACCTTGCCTATACCTACCCCAGATGGCGCTCCACTGGTCCCATCCCAGATACTGCTTAACTAGCAGCATCAACCTCGTATGCCCGACTCTGTAACTTTTTCAGCTCAGGAAATCCTAACTGTTTTTTTAACGGTAGAAATAATGGGTGTACGGGCACGGATGTTGACACAGAGCAGGCAAGCACCAATGGCCAAGGAAGCAAGTGACGTCACATGGCAAGGCGGCTAACCCTGATGTAGCGGGGTTATTGCCTACGTTATTCTAACATACCCCTAGCCTCTCTGTCCCATCCTGGCATGCATACGACGCCTACATTGGAAGGTACGCTACCGTCATAAACCCCTATACAGCAGCCAGCTAAAGCTTGCCCTTCGGGATGGGGTCCCTGAACCGTTATCCTGACGGATGGGGGTGCTTCGCCGAAACCCCAAAGTGATATGCTGTCATAGCTGCGGTAACTCAGCAAGTACATAATTATTCAAGAACAGGTTTAATGGTACTAAGTATAAAACCAAGAAGGTACGAATGCTAGGAACATACAAACCGGAAATAACAAAGCTTAGTTCATATTCATAAATGTACTGTACTAATAAAGGCACAACTAAGTTCTACCATTAACCAGAGAAAAATGTAAATGTAAATATTTATTTATACTTATGGACTGCTATACTTACATACTATATATTACTTACCTTCATACTTAGCAATAACTATATACTTACATTTACTTATGTAATACTTATACCTGCATCTATAGTAATTCCTATGTACCTACTTATCAGTTACGTTTATAATACAGTACTTATTCATAAATGTAATATTTACAAATATTTATATTTGTTATATTTTATAATATAATACAATTTTATAATATATATTTATTATAAATATGTACTAAAATTTACTTATAATAATAAATAAGTACCCACATACTAGGCACGAGTTTTTCTCCCTGAACAGAAAAAAATATCTCTATGATATCCCCAGAGTCAAACTAAATATGTGCAAACACACCATGCAAATATAAGGACCCAGTCTATGGAACTCACTTCCTAACAAATGTCAAAATTGTCCAACCTCTGCCTTATTCAAAAGTAAAACCAAAAAGTATCTAATTTCATGTAGTTTCCTTCCTTGTTCCTACCTTGTGGTTCAAACTCACACTGTATGTTGTACTACCCACATCCGTAATATTAGTACTTAACACATATATCTTCATCAGTGTAATTACTTCTGTCAATCTAAATTGTAGATATATGTTGATATAAAACTTTGCTACAATGTACCTTTTAATCTTACCTGATATGTTAGATTATGGACCTGCCCGAAATGATATGCGCGTTCGTGGCTTTGCAAAAATGTAAAAATACAAATCTTATGTAACCTCACCAACCCATTGTACCTTCTTGTGAATAAAGATTATTATTGTTGGTATTAATATTATTACATTATTATTATTATTATTATTATTATTATTATTATTATTATTATTATTATTATTATTATTATTATTATTATTTATTATAGAAGAAGGTTATTGTGGTTAATGGTGTTAAAACCTTACAAAGGTCAACAAATAAACCAACAGAGTACTCAGTTTTCACAAGAGCTGCATGTATAAATTTTATCATACTACTTAGTGAATCATTGGTACTTTTATGGGATCTGAAGCCATATTGCCAAGAGCTAAGTATATTGGTTTGCTAGATAGGAATAGAGCTACCTGTAGATTAACTTTTCAAATATTTTTGATGTAGATAATTGGCAATTTCTTACAGAAATTATATGCTGTGAATAATTTTATATAGGTCAAACATACAAAGATTTGAAATTTCAAATTTCATAGCATAAATATTATTATCTTAAGAAATGGCCAATTATCTGATGCTCTATTTATTCATGTCTCAAAAAAATTCACAAAATTGATTGGGAGAGGTCTTCTTCAATTAAAAATGTTAAAGCATCTTTAGTAGAAACGTTACTGAATCTGATTTAAAACAAATTAAAAGTAATTTAAAATAAAATTATAATAGTAAACTCATACTGTACCTGCAATTTGTGGTCCCAAATCAACACTGATTTTGGTACCTGATGTTGTGATGATTTCTACCGTGTAGGCCGCCAGTCCCTTCTTCCCACTCACGCTTCTCACTCTAGGAACACTCACTCTCTTCAAACACATTTGCAACCTTGAAAACAAACACAGCAATAATGGTTTAATTATTTTAACATTTATTTGTCTATCATAGTTACTGATAGAAATTTTATATCAGAATTATATTAACTCTAATTTCACATGAATAAGAAACAGAACAATGTTATAAAGTGAATGTGTTAGAACATAAGATTATTCATGTACATGTGTGTAATTACACAAGTGTAATTACAGGATGAGAGCTATGCTCATGGTGTCTGTCTTCCCAGCAATGTCATCTAATGTTTTGAAGTTGCTCACAGTATTGACCTACACCACCTACTCACTCAACTTGTTCCAACAATCTACCACTCTGTTTGCGAAAGTGAATTTTTCTTATGTCTTCAGCAGCTTTGTTGCCGTAATTCTGAAATTGGAAAGCATAGCATAGGCTCCTCACACAATGTTTTTTATGTGGTCCTCAGGTGATAGTTTTCTATCTAGAACCACCCCTGGATCTCTTTCTTTATCAGAATTTGATGTAGTTTTTCACAAATTTGTAGGCTGTGTTGGGTCTATGTTCTCCTGTTCCACATTCCATAACATGCCATTTATTCACATTAAATTCCATTCGTCAAGTGTGCTCCATGCACTTATTTTTTCCAGGTCTTCGTGAAGGGCATGACAAAATTCTAAGTTTCTTATCTTCCCTAGTATCTTAGGATCATCAGCAAGCTTGTTCATATAATTCTGTATTCCTTCTGGTAATTACACAGAACTGGCGGTTTTGGCCTCCACCACTTGTTCCAACTGTCTACCACTCTGATTTTTTGGGCATCCCTGTGGACAGGAGTCATAGCAAATGTGTGAAAAAGGCTAACATAGTTTCAATCTACAAAAGTGACAGCAGGGAAGAGCCACTAAATTATAGACCTGTATCATTGACAAGTGTAATAGTCAAAATATTGGAAAAAATAATTAAAAGTAAATGGGTAGAACACTTGGAGACAAACTATATAATAACAGATAGACAGTATGGTTTTCGATCTGGAAGATCCTGTGTAACGAATTTACTCAGTTTTTATGATTAAGCAACTGAGATTTTATAGGAAAGAGATGGTTGGGTTGATTGCATTTATCTGGACCTAAAAAAGGCTTTTGACAGAGTTGCACATATGGGAGTTCTGGAAATTGGAACATATTGGAGGAGTGACAGGTAGGTAGGCTTCTAGCATGGATGGCAAGTATTTCTGACAGAAAAATGAGTGCAGTAATCAGAGGCAATGTATCGGACTGGAGAAATGTCACGAGCGGAGTACCACAGGGTTCAGTTTTTGAACCGGTAATGTTCATTGTCTACATAAACGATCTACCAGATGGAATACAGAATTATATGAACATATTTGCTGATGATGCTATGATAATTTTTTTACTTATTTTGTATTTATTTATATATACAAGAGTTCTTATATCTTGTACAGCCACTATACGCATAGCGCTTCAGGCAAGTCCTTAATCCTATGTTCCTGGAATACGACCCCCGCGAAAAAAATTTTAACAACCAAGTACCCATTTTACTGACGAGTTAAACAGAGGCTACAGTTAAGGATTTGCGCCCATGCACCCATTAATCCCCCCCCCCCCCGGCCAGGATACGAATCCAGGACAAAGCCCTCGCAAAACACCAGGCGAGCGTCTTAACCACTACACCACGGGGATTGCCAAGGAACGACACGGATAACAGGGAAGATAAGAAACTTAGATGATTGTCATGCCCTTCAAGAGGACCTGGACACAATAAGTATTGAGCACCACTTTGCAAATAGAACTTAATGTGAATAAATGCCATGTTATGGAATGTGGAAGAGAAGAACATAGACCTCACACAATCTATAAATTATGTGAGGAATCTTTAAATAATTCTGATAAAGAAAGAGATCTAGACGTGGTTCAAGGTAGAAAACTATCACCTGAGGACCACATAATGAACATTGAGCAAGAAGCCTATGCTACACTTTCTAACGTCAGAATCGCTTTTAAATACATGGATGGCGAAATACTAAAGAAATTGTTCATGACCTTCGTTAGACCAAAGCTGAATATGCAGTGGTTGTATGGTGCCCATATCTTAAGAAGCACATCATCAAACTAGAAAAGGTGCAAAGACATGCAACTAAATGGCTCCCAGAACTGAAGGACAAGAGCTAGAAGGAGAGGTTAAGGCACGTTAAAAATGCCAAAACTAGAAGAGAGAAAAAAAGAGGCGATATGATCACTATGTACAAAATAGTAACGGGAATCAATAAAATTGATAGTGAAGAATTCCTGAGACTTGGATCTTCAAGAACAAAAGCTCATAGATTTAGACTAATTAAACAAAGCTGCCAAAGGAATATAAGAAAATTCACTTTCGCAAACAAAGTGGTAGATGGTTGAAACAAGCTAGGTGAGAAGGTGGTGGAAGCCAAAACCGTCAGTAATTTCAAAGAGTTATATGACAAAAGAGTGCTGGGAAGATGGAACACCATGAGTTTAGCTTTCATTCTGTAACTACACTTAGGTAATTAAAAAATAATTACTCTGTTTGCGACAGTGAATTTTCTCATATTTCTTCGGCAGCTTTGTTTGATCATGATAATTTCTGTGGAGAGCCTCTTCGTCTCCCAGGAGCTATACTGGGCTGATGTGCATATATTAGAACATGGCAACAGTTAATCAATGGATTCTAGGCCTACCAGGGACCACAACTAAAACCTGGCCTCCTCAAGAAGAGGCACGATGAGCAATGGTTTATAGACACCCCCCCCCCCTCGTATAATTGGAAGCAGTCTATGTCTGCCGTCTACTGGGTCATGCACCCAGAAAGGTAGGAATTTCAAAACAAGCTACAGCTGGTCAAAATATTGCAAACCAAAAGCCGAACTAGCAAGCAGAATTCCCCAAACAAAACAAAAACAAGCATGAAGCCACCACAACCGCCGCGCAACCCCCCCCCCCTCCCCGTCTTCTCCTTGAGAGTGGGACTGGGTGGTGGGGGCCCAGACCTCTACGCCGGCTACTCTACTCAGTACGGAAGGCTGTTGTGTTGGTGGCGGTTGATCGACTCTGGCTCCATCTTTTGAGCAGTGCTGCAGAGTGGTTCTGTGCTGGTGGTTTGTGAGCCAGGCGTAACACAAGAGTACCGGGCTGCATGCATCTAGGGCTACCTTCCCTAGGTGCCCTGTAAGTACTGCCTTTGCGGCTTAGGATTATCTTCATGAGCGTTCAGGAGAGACAACCTCCGTGTTGTTCTGTCGTTGCTCAGTGATTGTCCGCCCTTGGGGTTCAGCTGAGGTGGTTCTTATTCCTGTTTGCCCTTGGGTGGAAGGTAGTATTGTCGCTGGCTGGGGCGCAAGGTACTGTGCAGCTGTCTGATATACGCATTGCGACCGGTTCTGTTCCCCAGGAGACGTTGTGTTTTTGCAGGGTTTTTCTTTTGCTTTTGTTTGGTTTTGCCTGACGGGGGTCTGCCTGATATGACTGTAGAACCAGTTGTATGAATTTGGTGGCCCTCCACAAGGTCCCTGTGCTTGCTCATGTCGCAGGGGTTGAGCTTTCAGTTTGTCTGTATGGTAGCTCTGGGATAACCGGCTAGCAGTTCCTTGCCTGGGCTTCCCTTAGCAGTCAGCCTAAGGGCCCCTGGAAACCCCATTGGGCTCATTGGTCTGCTGGAGGAGACCTCTGAGTTCCACCTCAGTTTGTGGGAATTTGAAGGTTGCTTTGTCCCCTTGTCTTGGTGACACAGACCGTCTTTGCCTCCACCTAGCTGCCTGTTGGGTCATTGACACCTTTGAGTCCTGTGAGTGGTGTTCCTTGCTTGTACTCCAATTCACCCAGTCCACTGAGAGTGATATTGAGGTGCAGGCAGCTTCGGCATTGCATATGAGGTATAGGCTGCTGCATCGCGTGAGGTTGCTTGCCTTTCTGGTTGCCCCGCAGCTGTCCCACTTTGGTTATAGGGACCCGGACTTGGGGGGTTGTTTGTCGCCTCGACTTTGGTTTCTTCTGAGCCTCCTAGTCCTTTCCCTGATGTGACTCATCCTGCCCCCCCCTCCCACCCTCTCCTCCTGGCTCCCAAACATCTAAGGGTTCGGAGCGGGACAGAGTTTGCCTGGTGGTGAGACTTGGGCGGCTTCAGGGATTGCCTCATCTGGATCGGCGGCAGAGGCATTGAGCCTGTTCCTCCTGCCGGAGCTTTTGGGTTGGGCCAGCGGGGCCCCTTCATCTCTGCTTTCCCAGTGGACTCTGCTTTTTCTCCAGAGGCAGGGGATTTGGAAGACGGCTCGGCCCCGGGTCCAGACATGGAGGATCCCAGGGCTGGGAGGAGTTTACTTGGTGGGCTTGGGCGATGTTTGACCCCACTTGGGTGTTGGTTCCCTTGGTATGGGGCTTGTTATTACAGGGGAAGGAGTTTTCCTATCCCCCCCCCCTTGCTGTACGATTTTGATATGAATTCGATTCCTCACCGGGTTCAGTTCCAGGTTCCCTTGGGTTCTTCGGTTCCCTCCTTCCGGAGGTTTTCAGCTTCCAGCATCCCACTGAGCAAGATACGGGAGGCCCTTGCGGCTTACCTCCTGCTTACGAGGTGCTGGAGTCCTCCTAGCTGGCAGACTGCCCTTTCTTTTCGTTGAGGGCCCTGCCATTTTCTCTGTCAGACCCGCACGCTTGAATGGTGGGGAATTGATTGCGGTCATTCAGGTTACCTGGGGGGTGAGTTTGAGCACTTCAATGTGTGCTTGTTCGAGCCCCCTCCTTCCTTGTGATGTTGGCCAGGGTCATGCAAGTGCAGGTTCCCTCCCTTTAGGCGTCCTTGATGGCGGAGGATTTGTGCGCCCAGGGGCATTTGGCTTCGGTCTTGCACTTTTTTTCCCCTGCTGGAGCTGTCTTCGAACTGGCTCAAGGAGGATGTGGAGGAGCTGGGTTCTGGGCTAGTGTCTGGTGTGCTTGCCTCAGCAGCTCGGGCATTGACTGCATTGTTGAAGTTGTATGCGCCGATTCTGAGGGAGGCGGTGTGTCTGTTCTTTGCTTCTCGCCTCATGTGCTGACAGGCGGTGCTCATCCACTCTTTGGAATCTGCTTGGGACCCTGGCTCTTAGATTTTCGTCTAGTTGTTGGCCAATGTCGGACTTGTTGGTTCTCCGGGGACGCTGTGGTGGTCCAGCCTGGAAGGGTCATGCCAGGGCTCAGGGGGTCCTTCGGTCGTGGTAAGCCAGTAGTTCCAGATTCGGGGCCGGCCCCTCCTGCAAAGCCGTTGGCATCTGGTCGGCGTAGTGATCCCTCTGAGCGTTGGCCGCGCTCTTGTAAGGGTCGTCAGCCATTTTGCCCCATTGACGGGGTGATGGGGGGGAGGCTTGCGCTGTTTGCTCTCGCCTCGTCCCAGGATTTGTGGGCGTTTCGGGTCTTTCCTCTGTCCTGTGGTGGCGTTGAGTAGTTCCTCCTCCTTCGGGAAATCGAGGCTGGCAGGGCAGGCCTCTTTCCCTGTGCTCTGTTGGGTCATTCTGGAGTGGGTTAGCTTGGGCGTAGTTGAAACAACGGCGTCCCGCAGGTGGGTTTCCTATCTGTTTTCAGTCCCGAAGTGGGACTGTGCGGATCTGCGTTTCATTCTGGACTTGTCCCGTCTGAACCCCTGGGTCATTTGCCCCTCCTTTCGGATGACCACTCTGTCTCAGGTCTGGCTGCTTTTGATGCCGGGTGCTTGAGTGGTGTCTCTGGACCTCTGGGATATGTATTGGCACGTTCCGATTCATCCAGGGTTCAGGGACTGGCTCAGTTTTATCGTGGGGCGACAGGCTTATCACTTTTACTAGCTTCCATTCAGCTTGAATCTGGCACCTTGCGAATTCACATGGCTTACCCGGGTCATGGTGACCCATTTGCGTCTGTTAGGGATTTGGGTTCTGGCTTACCTCGACGACTGGCTGGTCTGGGCTCCCAGCCAGTCTTTGTGTCTGCTTGCCAGGGATTTGATTCTTTCCCAGCTCGCCGAGTTTGGTTCTTGATGAACTGGAGGAAGTCCTATTTGGTTCCCTCAAAGGTTCGGGCTTGGCTGGGTCTTGTGTTGGACTCTTGGACCACTTCTTGTGTTCTTCCTGTGGCGTTGTTGTGGCTGCAGTTTTGCCTAGAACAGTTTTTGGAGGGCACCAGAGTCACACGTTGGTTGTTCGAGTGGCTGTGTGGGAATCCGAACTTCGGCGTGCTGGTCTACCCTTCGGGTCAGATCTGGCTTCGGCAGCTGTTCTGGTTTCTTCGGGGACGTTTCTTCCGCCTCTCTCGGGATCGCTGGTTTCTGCCCCCCCCCCTGGAGCCCTGGACCCACCGCGCTAGCTACCCAACCTCAATTCAGAGGCTAAGCAGTAAAAGCTAAACTAAATTGCCGACTGGAGGGAGGGTGCCAGCTAGGAACCTCTGGGGCTCACCCAGAAAATGGCTGTGGCTGCAACCTGCAACCCAAAATGACACAAAACGAGCCAGACTAGGAATGTTGACCAAATAATGGGCAGCCACGACCCTGTTTGACCTCCAAAATCCAAATGCCCGAATATCAACCCAGGATATGCTGCCGAAGACGGGAGTCAAAGCAGAAAAACTTATGAACATCATGGGCACGAGAATAAACTGCAGGCTGGCTAGACTTAATAATCCTGCGGATGACCCGGGAGACCCAAACCCTGAAACAGGGAACAAAGGAAACTGGATAAACGCAAAGCACATCCCCGGCCACAGAAGCCAAGGTGTGCAGGTAACGACAAAGAGCCATAACCGAACACAACACACGATGCAACCCCGGCCTGACCAACCAAGCATCAAAGACCCAAGGACCCCTCCGGAATGCTGCCATCTCATTCTTCGCCAAAAAAGAAGGGGAAGGCTGCAACCGAGCAAACCGACTACCAGAACCAAACAAGCAGAAACCCCTGCGCCGGAAGAAAGCATGAAGCTCACCAACCCGACCTCGAGAGGTCAGTGACGACAGAACGAGCCTTGGAAAAACAATCCAGAACTGAATGAACCACCACAAACTGCAGGAGAAGAGAGATAGGAGAGCACCCTTTCCAAGGACTAGGACGACTCAGGTGGCACATAAGCAGGCCGGAGGTGAAACAAAGCATGAGAAAGCTTACTGAATGGGGCAGAAGTGACATACACCCCAAATGCAAGCTGGAGTGGCCCCACCAGTGCCACACTATATGAAGCGACAGTATTTGACATCAAATGACAGTCCTGAAATGCCAAGAATGAAAGGAATAGACAATACTATTAGAAATAGAAGACAACCTACTAAGTGAGAAAATAGCAGAAAGAACGCCAAGAAACTTCATACTGTCACTGAGACGAAGCTCTCAGATGGGATACCATTAACAAAGACACTTGATCACCATATAGATAGTGATAAACCCGCATCAAAAAGACCAGACGTGAAGAGTGGAGAAGACCGAATCAGCCTTGTACCGGACTGGTTCAATCTGCTAGAAGAGGCGGAGCCGCAGAAAACACCCCGGGTTCATATACCAAGCAAGTAGTGCCTGAAACCAAGGCTGGGCCGGCCACCAAGGAGCCACTAGGACGAAGACGCGAAGAGATCCACCTCCGGAAGCCCATACGTCCGGCAGGGCCAACTGGAGTAAGTGTCGACCGGCCATTCCGTGGAAAAGGTAATGAACCGAGACAGACTACCAAAAATATGCCTAAGCCATACAACTTCCCCGTTGTAATCACTGCCAACATGTTGACCAAACCACACACAAAAAATGGCAAGCTGTTGAACGCAATCTCTGCCATCATCTTATTTTATGGTTATGTTGAACGCAAATTTTACTGCAATGTACCTAGACATAATCCTCAAATTGTGCTATAATGTACTTATCGATAATCCTCAAATTTTACTAAAATGTACCTACTAATTTTCTTACAATGTACCTATTAACTTTTTTCAATTATGCTACAAAATAAATACTTAAAATTATGTGTTAGATTAAGAACCTGGCCGAAACGCTATGCGTGTTAATGACTTAATAAGAATGAAAAAACATAAATGCTATGTACTCTCATAGACCCAATGTACCGTCTTGTATATAAATAAATAAATAAATAAATAAATAAATAAATAAATAAATAAATAAATAAATAAATAAATAAATGAATCTTCTGGTGTGTGAGTTTGTCTTCATGGCTAATGGATACGTGGTCATATTATCTATTGCAGTTTAGAAGGCTTTTGGCATTAATGGAAGTAATCACATTACAATAAATAATTGTATCATAAATATATATATGGAAAAAACTCTAAATGAAAGGGAAGATATGCTGCCAATAATAACAATAATGAACAAAGCAGAAAGACAGTCGAGTGTGTGAGGTATAACTGTGACATGCATACTCTTCAAAAAGTTGACTTTGAAGCTTGGCAGCATCCAGGTAACTTTTGGCTGTGCTATTTGGGTTCATTATTAACCTCAGGAAGTGACTTGGATCACGCTCCACCTGAAAGCGAGTTGCACCCTATTATTTACAAAATACATACATGGAAAACGAAAACCAGGCATTTAAGAATAAAATTATTTTTGGCCCAGCAACATATACCAGCATGTATCCTATAACCTATATATTGCTCATCTGCAGTCCCCAGATGTGTACATCTTTAAAAACAAGCATTTAATTTTTAATTCTTTTGTGCTGGGAACAGGCAGCCATTGTGTGTGTATATATATATATATATATATATATATATATATATATATATATATATATATATATATATATATATATATATATATATATATATATATATATATATATATATATATATATTATATATATATATATTATTAAATATGACCGAAAAAGTAAGATTAATAATTCTAACACGAATTTTCTCGATCTTCCTTATGTTTCTTTTTACTGTTGATGGTAAATGAAAAATCAATTCTCCAAAATTCATTTTTATTTCTAGTCTGACGCGACACTTGAGTGTGTTTCGTAAAACTTATTACATTTTCAAAGACTTTAGTTTACACACACACAACTATAACTGAACAGCTTTGGCTCTTTTATACCTGCATTTGGGCGAGGTGATGTAATACAATAGTTTTGGATGAGGTGAAAGCAAACTTTCAACAAAACACAGAACACGAAACAATGGGTATAAGCTAAAGGGAAGGATAGATCTGTAACTGCAGACGGCCTATTGGCCCATATTTCTTGATGCTTCTATATTGGAGCGGAGTCTTGAAGTGGGTAGAATATAGTTGTGCATTAATTGGCTGTTGATTGCTGGTGTTGACTTCTTGATGTGTAGTGCCTCGCAGATCTCAAGCCGCCTGCTGTCGCTGTATCTATCAATGTTTTCTGTGTTGTTTGCTAAGATTTCTCTGGTGATGGTTTGGTTGTGGGAAGAGATTATATGTTCCTTAATGGAGTCCTGTTGCTTATGCATCATTAAACGCCTGGAAAGAGATGTTGTTGTCTTTCCTATATACTGAGTTTTTTGAGGCTTACAGTCCCCAAGAGGGCATTTGAAGGCATAGACGACGTTGGTCTCTTTTACAGCGTTCTGCTCAGTGTCTGGAGAGTTTCTCATGAGAAGGCTGGCCGTTTTCTTGGTTTTATAGTAAATCGTCAGTTGTATCTTCTGATTTTTGTCTGTAGGGATAACATTTCTATTAACAATAACTTTCAGGACCCTTTCCTCCGTTTTATGAGCTGTGGAAAAGAAGTTCCTGTAAAATAGTCTAATAGGGGTTATAGGTGTTGTATTAGTTGTCTCTTCAGAGGTTGCATGGCGTTTCACTTTCCTTCTTATGATGTCTTCAACGAAACCATTGGAGAAGCCGTTGTTGACTAGGACCTGCCTTACCCTACAGAGTTCTTCTTCGACTTGCTTCCATTCTGAGCTGTGGCTGAGAGCACGGTCGACATAAGCGTTAACAACACTCTTCTTGTACCTGTCTGGGCAGTCACTGTTGGCATTTAGGCACATTCCTATGTTTGTTTCCTTAGTGTAGACTGCAGTGTGGAAACCTCCGCTCCTTTCCGTGACTGTTACGTCTAGAAAGGGCAGCTTCCCATCCTTCTCCATCTCGTAAGTGAAACGCAAGACAGAATTCTGCTCAAATGCCTCCTTCAGCTCCTGAAGATGTCTGACATATATATATATATATATATATATATATATATATATATATATATATATATATATATATATATATATATATATATATATATATGGGGGTACCACCTCTGGTACAATTATAGGGACCCACAGCCTCAGAGAAGGGAACACAGAGCGTTCAGGGAAAAACTTGCCATTTAACTCTGAATACATAAGTGTGTTCGCTTCTCCTACCACCCCCTTTTTTTCATTCTGTACACTTTATTATGCAAGGTTATACAGTTACATATCTGATTGTATACAAAAAATGAACATTAAGAGGACACAAAAAAAAGTTCGCTTTCTAGAGGCTGTAGATTTCCTCGAACTCCTCCGACGTTGGGCAGGGACCGAGGATGCAGCGAACATTCCCCCTCTGGATCGCGACACTGAAGCGCTGAAAGAGAAAACTTGCCGCTCTAGGGTCTCTTGTGGTGTCAATGAGCTTGGAACCAAGATCCTTAAGAAACCTTCTTGCACTCTCTCCCCATGGGCCTAGGGTCTCAGATCCTATTGGAACGAAGTATATATATATATATATATATATATATATATATATATATATATATATATATATATATATATATATATATATATATATATATGTTATTAAATATGACCGAAAAAGTAAGATTAATAATTCTAACACGAATTTTCTCAATTTTCCTTATGTTTGTTTTTACTGATGACGGTAAATTAAAAATCAATTCTCCAAAATTCATTCTTTATTTCTTAGTCTGACGCGACACTTGAGCGCGTTTCGTAAAACTTATTACATTTTCAAAGACTTTAGTTACACACACACAGAACAACTATAACTGAACAGAGTTTAAATACCTGCATTTGGGTGAGGTGACATGTTACAATGGTTTGGGGTGAGGTGAGAACAAACACAGAACACGAAACAATGGGTATAAGGGAAGAATAGATCTGTAACTGCAGAAGGCCTATTGGCCCGTATTTCTTGATGTTTCTATATTGGAGCGGAGTCTTGAAGTGGGTAGAATATAGTAGTGCGTTAATTGGCTGTTGATTGCTGGTGTTGACTTCTTGATGTGTAGTGCCTCGCAGATGTCAAGCCGCCTGTTGTCGCTGTATCTATCAATGATTTCTGTGTTGTTTGTTAACAAACAACACAGTTTGAAATCAATGATTTCTGTGTTGTTTGTTAACAAACAACACAGAAATCATTGATAGATACAGCGACAACAGGCGGCTTGACATCTGCGAGGCACTACACATCAAGAAGTCAACACCAGCAATCAACAGCCAATTAACGCACTACTATATTCTACCCACTTCAAGACTCCGCTCCAATATAGAAACATCAAGAAATACGGGCCAATAGGCCTTCTGCAGTTACAGATCTATTCTTCCCTTATACCCATTGTTTCGTGTTCTGTGTTTGTTCTCACCTCACCCCAAACCATTGTAACATGTCACCTCACCCAAATGCAGGTATTTAAACTCTGTTCAGTTATAGTTGTTCTGTGTGTGTGTAACTAAAGTCTTTGAAAATGTAATAAGTTTTACGAAACGCGCTCAAGTGTCGCGTCAGACTAAGAAATAAAGAATGAATTTTGGAGAATTGATTTTTAATTTACCGTCATCAGTAAAAACAAACATAAGGAAAATTGAGAAAATTCGTGTTAGAATTATTAATCTTACTTTTTCGGTCATATTTAATAACATATATATATATATATATATATATATATATATATATATATATATATATATATATATATATATATATATATATATATATATATATATATATATGAAGGTGCAAGCTTTTGTAGAGTCAGGCAAGCCTGAGGATTTGGAAGGTTGCACCAAAGAGTAGTTGAAGCAGATAGCGGAGAAATGTGGCATCAAAGTGAAGTCATCTAAGGTAGCCAGAATGAAGAATGAAACCCTTAGGCAGTTGAGAGCTAAGAACAAAATGGCAGAACAAGGAGCCCAGAAAGGAGCTAGAAGTGGAAAGGAAGATGATGGACAATATGAAGTGAGATCCCGAGGATCAAGTAGGAGTAGCCGCAGTAGCAGGAGTAGCCGGAATAGGAGCTTAGAACGGTTCCAGCTAGAGCGCCAGATGCAACGTGAACTTTAAGAGAGGCATTTTCAGCTGGAGAAGTTAAAGTTGGAACTGCAGATGAAGAATGAGGCAGAAAATGAAAGAGAGAAAACAAAACAAATGGAGACATAAGCAATTAGAGCTTTGCCAGATCAATGGCTTGAATGTGGATTGCCAGAGAGCACCACACATGTATCGCCCCCACCAGATAATAAAGTTAGAGAAAAAGATATTCCCTTATTTATGGCTGAGGAGTCAGAGAGCTTCTTTGAGCATTTTGAGAAGATAGCCAACATCAGACAGTGGCTGCAGGAAGAGTGGGCTCAATTGGAACAGTTATAGTTGGTCGGTGCAGCCAGAGAGGTGCATACCCAGTTGTCTTTGGACGAATGCCAAGATTACTGGAATATGAAGAGCAGCATGTCTCTTTTCTGTTAACGCCTGAAGCTTACAGAGAGCGCTGCAGAGAAATAACGAAGGCTCCTGCAAGTATGTTCGCTGAGACTGCGAGAGATCTGGAAAGTCGGTTTCAGAAGTGATAGAAGCTGTAGATGTATAATCCTATGGTGATTTTGAAACAATTGATGATTATGGAGAAATTTCTGGAAATGATGCACCCTGAGACGAAATTTAGGATCAGGAGGCAGGAGTGAAGAATGTGAGACGCAGCCGATAAAGCAGATATGATTACAGAGGCTTATCTGAGCTTGAGGAAAAGCAGAGTGAAAAGTGATGTGAGACGAAATTATGGCAAACCCTGGGGAGCCTGGGGTGAGAAAAAATTTTGATAGATGGGCGAATAAACGAAAGTATCCTAAAACTCAGAAAAGTAGGTCATATGCTTCGTCTGAAAGTGAGGATGAAGGAGATAAAGCGAGAAACTAAAGGCGTGCAAAGAAGTCAAGAGTCCAGCCAAACCAAGCAGAGTGCAGGTGGTGCGCCTGCGCAGAGAACCTCGAACTCGAGTGGACAGAGTCAAAGCTACTCAGGAGGATATAGAAGAGACTTCTCCGAAATAAGATGCTATAAATGTAACGGACGGGTCACATGATGAAAGATTGTCGGTGGGGCAAGAGAGCTGTGACCTGAACATGTATGACCCCCGAAATGCATGTGTTAATGCAATACAGGACAAACCGCAGAAAGTAAACTAGATGAACGAGAGATATGGCCCGTTCATTAGTAAGGGTTGGGTTAGTATAGAAGGCCAACCTGAAGTAGAAGTAAGTGTCGAAGGGGATACTTGAGCGAATCAGAGCTTGGTTCTGAGAAGACTGATCGTGGATGACCAACTTTCAGCTGGCAGTTGGAAAATAAAGGTACATGGGTTATTGTCTGAGGGTGACATGCCCATTTGTGCTGTTAGGCTGAAGTCGAATTATTTGTCGGCGGAGGCGATGTTGGGAGTATGCCCCGACATACCTATTCCAGGAATTCAAGTGATCCTGGGTAGTGATTTGTGCGGGTCGATGGTGTTGTCGAAGCTCATAGCGGAAGCTGTGCCAGAAGAATGCCAGAAGAGCCACGGCACTGATATGACACCTAATAGAGTGGAACTGGCTAGCATCCTACGGGATGAGCCAGAAGACAGCCAAGTCATTGAGTACCCTGCCTGGGTAGTGAACAGGGCAGAGGCGGCCGACGAGACAGACACTGGAGAGGATGTGAGTGTCGACCCCACTGAAGGAAGAGGCCAATGTGGAGATAGCATGGCTGTTGCGGGAAGGTCCAGATGACGATGAGGGCACGGCGAGGTCAAGTGAGGACGACTCTGCCGGAGAAGAGTAAGGTGGACAGAGTGGACCCGAGTAGAGTCCAGCCTGCTGAAATCGAGTCAGAAAGTGGAGATAAATGTGCTAAACCGAGGTGAAGAAGAAGAATGTGACCAGACTGAGGACGGGAATAGAGCAACAAGTTGTCCACAGGAACAGAAGTGTAGGGATGGTGAAGTTGAGAGGTGTGAGATGTTAGAAGCTGACACATTTCACAGGAAGCACAAAGAAAAGAGAGTGAAGAGGAGTGATAGCAAAGAAGAGGAAGTAAGAAGAGGCAGTATGTATGGAGAGATGCTTATTAGCACTCAAGTAGAGGTTGAGCGACAAGCACGGACCAGTGCTGTAGAGTGTAACACAGTTGAGCGACAAGCACGGACCAGTGCTGTAGAGTGTAACACAGTTGAGCGACAAGCACGGACCAGTGCTGTAGAGTGTAACACAGTTGAGCGACAAGCACGGACCAGTGCTGTAGAGTGTAACACAGTTGAGCGACAAGCACGGACCAGTGCTGTAGAGTGTAACACAGTTGAGCGACAAGCACGGACCAGTGCTGTAGAGTGTAACACAGTACTTGAGGAAGCTTTGAGGGAACGAGGAGAAGTTGAAGGAGAAGAATTGGAGCTGTGTGGTAGAGTGAAGCGTGAGAAGAGGAAGAGGAATAAGATGATGCAAGCATGGAGGAGTAGAAGAAAGTCGAAGGTTCGATGGAAGTCGAAGTGGAAGAAGAGGTTACAGGTAAATGAGGAGACGAAAGAAGGGATAGTCGATGAAGACGAGAGAGCAAAGTATGAAGACGGGAGACGGAAGTGTGATGGTGACAGACTGACGCATGAGGATGATGAGCCGAAATATTAGGACGACAAAGGAGGTACAGACAATAAAGGTCTAACTCTTGACGTGTGGAATGGAAGAAGAAGAAGAAATGGAGGGAGGAAACAGTAAATAGAGAGGACTGATGGGGCGAAGATGTCAGACACGGACAGCCTAGTCAAGGTGAAAGAGTAGTTGGGTCACTTGGAAGACCATGTTTTCAACGAGTGATGAACCAGGTGTTGCAAGGCGCAACGGTTTGTGTTGTATACACTGTCGATATGGTGGTATTTGCAGACTTCTGAAGGGAGCACATAAACAGACTAACCGACCAAACAAATCGGTTAGAGAGGGCCAACATGACAATTAACTTGGCGAAAAGTGTGTTCGGGAGAGCCCGACTAGAGTCCCTAGGATATGGGGTAGGGCAAGGTGAGGTTTCTCCAGTGAGAACGAAAGTGGAAGCTATCGATAATTTCCCGGTATGAAAAGGAAAGAAGGAGTTGTTAAGGTACTTAGGTATGGTCGGTTATTACATGAAGTTCTGTAAGAATTTTTCCACCATAGCCACTCCTATGACAAGCTTGTTATCGTAGAATAAGAAGTAGGAATGGAACAGAGTAGCACAGGAGGCGTTTCAGAAAATCAAAAGATTATTAACTGAGGCGCCTGTGTTAGTGTCTCCAGATTTTGGAGCATCGTTTGCTTTGTTCGTGGATGCCAGTGATGTAGGGGCCGGAGCTGTACTAACACAGCAGATGGACGAAATTTATCGCCCTGAATCTTTCTTCTCGAAGAAGTTTGTCCAGCATCAGAGATCATACAGTATGGTAGAGAAGGAGACCTCAGCATTAGTATTGGCATTGAAACGTTTTAAGGTATACGTAAGTGAGGGAAGTCATCCAGTCAGTGTGTAAACAGACCATAATCCTCTGGTGTTCCTGACCAAGATAAAGGACGCAAATCGGAGGTTAACCAGATGGTTCTTGTGACTTCAAGAATATAATCTGAAGATAAGGCATATAAGGGTAACACTGTTACTAACAAGGTAGTAACACTGTGTTACCAAGACAGTAACACTGTGTTACCAAGACAGTAACACTGTGTTACCAAGACAGTAACACTGTGTTACCAAGGTAGTAACACTGTGTTACCAAGACAGTAACACTGTGTTACCAAGACAGTAACACTGTGTTACCAAAGCAGTAACAGTGTTACCAAGGTAGTAACACTGTGTTACCAAGACAGTAACACTGTGTTACCAAGGCAGTAACAGTGTTACCAAGGCAGTAACACTGTGCTACCAAGACAGTAACACTGTGTTACCAAGACAGTAACACTGTGTTACCAAAGCAGTAACAGTGTTACCAAGGTAGTAACACTGTGTTACCAAGACAGTAACACTGTGTTACCAAGACAGTAACACTGTGTTACCAAGGCAGTAACAGTGTTACCAAGGTAGTAACACTGTGTTACCAAGACAATAACACTGTGTTACCAAGGCAGTAACAGTGTTACCAAGGCAGTAACACTGTGTTACCAAGACAATAACACTGTGTTACCAAGACAGTAACACTGTGTTACCAAGACAGTAACACTGTTACCAAGACAGTAACACTGTGTTACCAAGACAGTAACAGTGTTACCAAGGCAGTAACACTGTGTTACCAAGGTTACACAATGACACTCCAGATAAAACTTTCCATATCTGAGAATGTCTGAGCCTGGGGATCTACAACCTATAATTACAGTATTGCTCAACATTAACCAGCACTCAGAACATGCTCAACATTAACCAGCACTCAGCACATGCTCAACATTAACCAGCACTCAGAACATGCTCAACATTAACCAGCACTCAGCACATGGTCAACATTAACCAGCACTCAGAACATGGTCAACATTAACCAGCACTCAGAACATGCTCGACATTAACCAGCACTCAGAACATGCTCAACATAAACCAGCACTCAGAACATGCTCAACATTAACCAGCACTCAGAACATGCTCAACATTAACCAGCACTCAGAACATGCTCAACATTAACCAGCACTCAGAACATGCTCAACATTAACCAGCACTCAGAACATGCTCGACATTAACCAGCACTCAGAACATGCTCAACATTAACCAGCACTCAGAACATGGTCAACATTAACCAGCACTCAGAACATGCTCGACATTAACCAGCACTCAGAACATGCTCAACATTAACCAGCACTCAGAACATGCTTCAACATTAACCAGCACTCAGAACATGCTCGACATTAACCAGCACTCAGAACATGCTCAACATAAACCAGCACTCAGAACATGCTCAACATTAACCAGCACTCAGAACATGCTCAACATTAACCAGCACTCAGAACATGCTTCAACATTAACCAGCTCTCAGAACATGCTTCAACATTAACCAGCACTCAGAACATGCTCAACATTAACCAGCTCTCAGAACAACAACAAGCTCACATTCCAGGCATCATTTGCACCCTAACTGCAGTTCCTGAACAGAGCAGAATATACGCGGGGAATACGAATATACTATCTCTCTGGTGGCCTCGATGAGGACAGAAAACCAGCGGCTTGTCGAAGGTTCTCCCCATTTGCTCTGAGGATTTTGCTGAGCTGGATTTTGAAATTTAGCTGTGTTTTGAGATTTAAAGCTTTCGGCGGGTTGGTGGTTCCATGGGCTTATAAGTCTATGGGTGAAACAAAAACTCTCCTGGTTTTCCGTTCTGCATTGTGGTTTGTTGAGCTTTGAACCGTTGCTCCTTGTTTGTGTTATATCTGACTTTTGGAAGAAGTTGTCTGGATCAATATCGTTGAAACTGTTCAATATTTTAAAAGTTTCGATGAGATCTGGCCAGTCATACTTGGTTGTCAGTGTTGTTAGACCTGAGGCCCTCAACCATTCCTGGTACAAGAGTCAACTTAGTTCAGGAATGATTTTAGTTGCCAGATGCTGAACTTTCTCCAAAGCAGACATATCTTTCTGATGCTGAGGTCTTTATGCTTGCATACAATAACCCAAGTGACTCTATAACAACTGAAAATGGTAAACATCAAGTCGCATCACATGTTCTCAACTGATGTGACACCGTAGCTATAAAACTCTGAACTGCAATACTAATCCTGACCTCAAACACTTCCTTGATGGGTATAACAGAACCCGTGGTCACCACACAACAAACAAATATGTTTGATATTTCTGGAGACAACGAAACAAAAATATTTAGCTAATCATTGGTCTTAAATTATGGAATGGCCTCCCAAATGTGAGAAAAAGCTGTATTTCTCTCAATCAGTTTAAAAGAGAAACTAAACAAATATCTAATTACCATCTTGTTTAAGATTGGAATATCTTTAGACCACCTCCGCCTGCAATGTCGCCTTCGGCAGGCCGCTACCACGAGTTTTCTTAAACAGTAATTTGCCAGAACAAATTACCCGGAGGTTACTCCCTTCAGTTCCAGCAACCTTACCTCAGTGTCAGGCTCCAGTACGTGTCTGTGAATAACACTATTTCCCCCAACCCTTCTAGTTAACATTGGCGTTCCTTAGTACACTTGGTCCTCTCCTCTTTCTCATTTACATCAATGACCTTCCAAACGCCACTCAACACCTCAGGCAACACCTGTTTGCTGATGACACATCCTTCATTTTCTCTGATTCTAATCCACTAATTCTAAATAACATTGTGAATATAAAGACATTAATTTGGGGCACTGAGGTGACTGGAGTCAACGTACTAGTGAGGCCCCAGATGCTTGCTATAACCATCCTGCCACCAGAGGACACAAGTCATACAACCCAGTCTATTGAATTCATTGTGAGGGTCTGGATGCCCGCAACCACGATGTTACGTCTGGCCCGCCTGCACTCTGGCCCGTCTGCACTTTGGCCCGCCTGCACTCTGGCCCGCCTGCACTCTGGCCCGCCTGCACTCTGGCCCACACTCTGGCACACCTACACTCTGGCCCGCCTCCACTCTGGCCCGCCTCCACTCTGGCCCACATACACTCTGGCCTGCCTGCACTCTAGCCCGCCTACACTCTGGCCCGCCTGCACTATGGCCCGCAGTTAACACTTTAATTGAGAAGGCAGCCTATGCTGCCTGTAGAAATAGATCCCATTTGCTCATCATGAGGGATTTCAATCACGGAAGGATAGACTGGGAGAATAAGGAACCGCATGGAGGCGAGGATACATGGAGAGTCAAATTACTAGAGGTGGCGACAAGAAACTTTCTAAGCCAACATGTCAGAGAACCCACTAGGATGAGAGGAAACGATGAACCAGCGAGACTCGACCTAGTCTTCACTCTGAACGACTCCGACATAAGGGAAATCGATTTTGAGGACCCAGTTGGAATGAGCGACCACAGTGTACTGGCGTTTGAGTATCTGGTTGAAGATGGGTTATTGAACTCGAGGAGGGGTACTGAAAACAAAAGGCTAGCATTCCGAAAGGGAAACTATGAGGAGATAAGAAAATTCATAACAGATATAACATGGGAAACAGAGCTCAGGGAAAAGGCGGCCCAAGACATGATGGACTACATCACGCAGAAGTGCAAGGAAGCAGCAAGCAAGTTTGTCTCAGTCCAAAAAGAAAACAATGAAATGAAGATGAGAAACCCATGGTTTAATCAGATATGTAGTCTAGCTAAGCAGCAAAGTAAAAGGGCATGGAGAAACTATAGGAATAACAGGACACTTGAGAGCAGAGAAAGATACCAGAGTACCAGGAATGAATATGTCAGGATGAGAAGAGAGGCAGAAAGACAATACGAAAATGACATCGCAAGCAAGGCAAAGACTCAACCTAAATTGCTGCACAGCCACATCAGGAGAAAAACAACAGTAAAGGAACAGGTAATGAAATTAAGAATAGGGGCAGAAGGATTCACTACAAACGACAAGGAAGTGTGTGAGGAACTGAATAAGAAATTCCAGGAGGTTTTCACCTTAGAGCAAAGAGAAATTCCTGAGATAAGAGAGAGAATAGTTAACCAGGAACCACTGGAAGAGTTTGTGATTACCAGCGGGGAAAAGGCTATAGGTCCAGATGGAATCTCCCCCTGGATACTAAAGGAAGGAGCAGAAGCACGGTGACTGCCACTCTCCATAGTGTATAACAAATCATTGACAACAGGGGAAACTGCCAGAAATTTGAAAAGCAGCTAATGTAGTCCCGATATACATGAAAGGGGACAGACAGGAGGCACTGAACTACATTCCAGAGTCCCTAACCTGCATACCATGCAAGCTGATGGAGAAGATTGTGCGAAGAAAGCTAGTAGAACATATGAAGCGAAAGAACATTGTAACACAGCATCAACATGGGTTCAGGGATGGCAAGTCCTGCCTCACGGGGTTAATTGAATTCTACGACCAGGCAACAAAAATCAGGCAAGAAAGAGAGGGGTGGGGAGACTGCATATTTTTGGATTGCAAGAGAGTCTTTGATACAGTACCACACAAGAGGCTAGTGAAAAAGCTGGAGATGCAGGTTGAAATGAAAGGGGAAGGTATTCCATTGGATAAGGGAGTACCTAAGCAACAGAAGACAACGAGTCACTGTGAGGGGTGAGGTCTCAGATTAGTGAGACGTCACAAGTGGAGTCCCGCAGGTGTCAGTCCATGGACCTATATTGTTTCTGATATGTGTAAATGATCTCCCTGAGGGTATAGACTCGCTTCTCTCAATGTTTGCTGATGATGCAAAAATTATGAGGAGGATTGAAACAGAGGATGATAGTAGGAGGCTACAAGATGACCTAGACAAATTGAACGAATGGTCCAACAAATGGATGCTAAAGTTCAACCAGAGTAAATGCAAAGTAATGAAAATAGACGGTGGAAACAGGAGGCCAGACAAAGGATACAAAATAGGAGATGAAGTACTTCATGAAAAAGACAGAGAGAAAGATCTAGGAGTTGATATCACACCAAACCTGTCTCCTGAAGCCCACATAAAAAGAATTACGTCTGCGGCATATGCGAGGCTGGCTAACATCAGAACAACGTTCAGGAACCTGTGTAAGGAATCATTCAGAATCGTGTACACCACATATGTAAGACCAATCCTGGAGTATGCGGCCCCAGCATGGAGCCCTTACCTTGTTAAGCACAAGACGAAGCTGGAAAAAGTTCAGAGGTATGCCACTAGAGTAGTCCCAGAACTAACAGGCATGAGTTACGAGGAAAGGCTGCGGGAAATGTAACTTACGACACTGGATAACAGAAGAGTAAGGGGAGACATGATCACTACCTACAAAATCCTCAGGGGAAATTGACAGGGTAGACAAGGATAAACTATTCAACATTGGTGGTGCGCGAACAAGGGGACACAAGTGGAAACTGAATACCCAAATGAGCCACAGGGACGTTAGAAAGATCTTTTTCAGTGTCAGAGTAGTTAACAGGTGGAATGCATTAGGCAGTGATGTGGTGGAGGCTGACTCCATGCACAGTTTTAAATGTAGATATGATAGAGCCCAGTAGGCTCAGGAACCTGTACACCAGTTGATTGACAGTTGAGAGGCGGGACCAAAGAACCAAAGCTCAACCCCCGCAAGCACAACTAGGTGAGTACAGTCTGGCACGCCTGCACTCTGGCCAACCTGCACTCTGGCCCTCCTACACTCTGGCCCGCCTGCACTCTGGCCCGCCTGCACTCTGGCCCGCCTACACTCTGGCCCGCCTACACTCTGGCCCGCCTGCACTCTGGCCCGCCTGCACTCTGGCCCGCCTGCACTCTGGCCCTCATACACTCTGGCCCGCCTGCACTCTGGCCCTCCTGCACTCTGGCCCTCCTGCACTCTGGCCCGCCAACACCCTGGCCCGCCTGCACTCTGGCCCGCCTGCACTCTGGCCCGCCTACACTCTGGCTCTCCTGCACTCTGGCCCGTCTGCACTCTGGCCCTCCTGCACTCTGGCCCGCCTGCACTCTGGCCCGCCTGCACTCTGGCCCGCCTGCACTCTGGCCCGCCTGCACTCTGGCCCGCCTACACTCTGGCTCTCCTGCACTCTGGCACGCCTGCACTCTGGCCCGCCTGCACTCTGGCCCTCCTACTCTCTGGCCCGCCTGCACTCTGGCTTGTCTGCACTCTGGCCCGCCTACACTCTGGCCCTCCTGCACTCTGGCCCTCCTGCACTCTGGCCCTCCTACTCTCTGGCCCGTCTGCACTCTGGCCCGCCTGCACTCTGGCCTGCCTGCACTCTGGCCCTCATACACTCTGGCCCGCCTGCACTCTGGCCCTCCTACACTCTGGCTTGTCTGCACTCTGGCCCGCCTACACTCTGGCCCTCCTGCACTCTGGCCCTCCTGCACTCTGGCCCGCGTACACTCTGGCCCGCCTGCACTCTGGCCCGCCTGCACTCTAGCCCGCCTACACTCTGGCCCTCCTGCACTCTGGCCCTCCTACACTCTGGCTCGCCTGCACCTTGGCCCTCCTACACTGTGGCCCGCCTGCACTCTGGCCCGCCTACACTCTGGCCCACCTGCACTCTGGCCCGCCTGCACTCTGGCCCTCGTACACTCTGGCCCGCCTGCACTCTGGTCGGCCTACATTCTGGCCCGCCTACACTCTGGCCCGCCTGCACTCTGGCCCGCCTACACTCTGACCTTCCTACACTCTGGCCCGCCTGCACTCTGGCCCGCCTGCACTCTGGCCCACCTGCACTCTGGCCCGCCTGCACTCTGGCCCGCCTACACTCTGGCCCGCCTACACTCTGGCCCGCCTACACTCTGGCCCGCCTACACTCTGGCCCTCCTGCACTCTGGCCCTCCTGCACTCTGGCCCGCCTACACTCTGGCCCTCCTGCACTCTGGCCCGCCTACACTCTGGCCCTCCTGCACTCTGGCCCGCCTGCACTCTGGCCCGCCTGCACTCTGGCCCGCCTGCACTCTGGCCCGCCTACACTCTGGCCCGCCTACACTCTGGCCCACCTACACTCTGGCCCACCTACACTCTGGCCCGCCTGCACTCTGGCCCACCTATACTCTGGCCCACCTATACTCTGGCCCACCTACACTCTGGCCCGCCTGCACTCTGGCCCTCCTACACTCTGGCCCGCCTACACTCTGGCCCGGCTGCACTCTGGCCCTCCTACACTCTGGCTCGCCTGCACCTTGGCCCTCCTACACTGTGGCCCGCCTGCACTCTGGCCCGCCTACACTCTGGCCCGCCTGCACTCTGGCCCTCCTACACTCTGGCCCGCCTACACTCTGGCCCACCTGCACTCTGGCCCACCTGCACTCTGGCCCTCCTACACTCTGGCCCGCATGCACTCTGGTCGGCCTACACTCTGGTCGGCCTACACTCTGGCCCGGCTGCACTCTGGCCCGCCTACTCTCTTGCCCTCCTACACTCTGGCCCGTCTGCACTCTGGCCCTCCTGCACTCTGGCCCGCCTACACTCTGGCCCGCCTGCACTCTGGCCCGCCTGCACTCTGGCCCTCCTGCACTCTGGCCCGCCTGCACTCTGGCCCTCCTACACTCTGGCCCTCCTGCACTCTGGCCCGCCTGCACTCTGGCCCTCCTGCACTCTGGCCCGCCTGCACTCTGGCCCTCCTGCACTCTGGCCCTCCTGCACTCTGGCCCTCCTGCACTTTGGCCTTCCTGCACTCTGGCCCGCCTGCACTCTGGCCCTCCTGCACTCTGGCCCGCCTGCACTTTGGCCCTCCTGCACTCTGGCCCGCCTGCACTCTGGCCCTCCTGCACTCTGGCCCGCCTACACTCTGGCCCTCCTGCACTCTGGCCCTCCTGCACTCTGGCCTGCCTGCACTCTGGCCCGCCTGCACTCTGGCCCGCCTGCACTCTGGCCCGCCTGCACTCTGGCCCTCCTGCACTCTGGCCCTCCTGCACTCTGGCCCTCCTGCACTTTGGCCCTCCTGCACTCTGGCCCTCCTGCACTCTGGCCCGCCTGCACTCTGGCCCGCCTGCACTCTGGCCCGCCTGCACTCTGGCCCGCCTACACTCTGGCCCGCCTACACTCTGGCCCGCGGAAATGGTGTTCACACCCTCACGTCTCTCCTCCAGAACACAAAGAAGTCACAATGGCGAGATATATCAAAGAGAAAGTCATCTGGGCCACTGAGGTAACTCCAACCAGCCTTCAATCGATTCCCAGACACTTGCCTTAACCCACTCGGACGCAGGTTAGAGGCTCCTGTAACCGCACGCATTTGATTTGATTGTGTTCGCTCTTTCACCGTCAGGTCGACCAACGTTCTGTAAAATGTTGAATCCAGGCTCGGCAATTACGCGGGGGTGTCAACCTGTCGGGAACAGTCACTCATTAAAACATTTCTCCTACTCCCTGTATCATCAATCACCTTCTGGGTCCCTTCTTCGACTGCAATACTCATAGGGGGGGTCTCCAATCGCTGGTGTCTCTCCATGATGTTCATAGGAGCCATCATCTGACGGTTCGTCCACTGATCTTCGCTTAGGACACACACTAGAATAATACAAAACACCGCTAAGAAACATTTGGCTAACTTAGGAATAATTTCATGAGCCTGTAATATCCATAGCCGGCTATATCCATTAGCCTGGCTTGGATCAAAGAGGGCACTAGAAACTGCACACATACCCTGACATCTGGGGAATCTCTGGGCGGTTCAGTGAATATAGTACCTTGCCATACCGCAAGTACTTATGTGCCGTCACTCCAGACTCGTGGGTATCTGTGGGTGCTTGTACATGAGGCCCCTTTTCTTGCTCAGTTGCCTCTGTCACCATAAGCCCATGTTCTCGTCGGGAGAAGAGTCGGCAGAATCTGTGGAATGTTCTCAATCTGTTGGGTGAGGGAGAATTAAACTTGTTATATAATTTCACGTCTGTCTGTACCTGGGTATTAATGTGTTCTGCTGTCACCTCAGACCTTATTACGGATCGTCACCATCCTGAGATGTTCGTAGTTCAAACCTGTCGCCAAGTCGTTGCCTA
>WNGS01135780.1:60785-63285 GCA_020271785.1 Procambarus virginalis
AATGCTTAACAGTAGTTTATTTACAAATTTAACCGATAATAGTATGGGTACTTGATTTACTTTAGATTAGCGTCAGAAAGGCTATGGTCGCATTAGCCAGACTCTTGACGTCTGACTAATTGATTCTGATCTACTCGTTGAGAAACCTCTAACTTAACACAATTGACAGCTAATCACTAACACGGCAAATCTAACTGCCGGTGTGCAAAGGGTCACAGTAGTTCCAACAGGATACTTGGGCAATGATGATGCACAATAAATCAACAATTGCACTGTCAATGGGACAGGCAATAATCATGCACAATAATTACATCACACATTAACTAAATGTGTGGTGTATGTGAAGCTCACATTCACAGACGAGCGTAATGTCGTGATACCACACAGATAAACACACATACACCATTGGGTGTCTTCGTCTCCACCTATACCTGTGTCAGGTATGAGGAGGTGAGAAATGTGGTTCCAAAATGACCACTCAGATCCACATACAGACAGACCCTTAATATAAGAACAAGATTTACAGGTATGGCTACTTCTCCCAGTCACTCACTCATGCACATTCATGCAAGACCTCGTAGGTGGCCTGACAGCTGGTCCGGCTCGTTATGATGTGAGAACACTGATGACAGGCTTTCCCAACACGACCGTACTTGACACGGCGGGGTACTTGCAGGAGGGCGTGCTGTATGCCTAACAGACACACATGCCCCTGATGGCACTAGTACGTTAGTATAGGGTGTTACGGGCGGTGACGTCACATAATACAGTGATGGCAGGGCGGTTGGCTACACGCTCTGGAATGAGTGGCGGCGATGGCTACAGATATATTGTTCCATGCAGGTACGCTGTGGTAACTCACACACAGATTACTTATTCGGCGGCACTTAGTTCACTCTAGACCACTGAGTTACCCACAGACGATCTCGAACTCACAGATATTACCTGATACCAGGCTGTTTTGCTTTGGTGATTCACAGACTTTGTCATTCTAGAAGATTTCGAGACAATATAGTCACGGTCGCGATTCTGGGTGAGCGCTGGGTATATCGAGCAGAATGTAGAGTTTAACTTGATGGTGAGGAACGGACGGTGTTCTGTTTATTCACTGATAGACAGAAGGACACATCAACCATATATGAAATTTCTTCACGAGAATAATCTTACAATGGGTTGCATCTCGAGGGCACAAACACCAGGTCTACCAAGTGACCAATGGCGTTGCAGCAAAGGTGCCGGAACCAATGATATTGATCGTTACACGATGGGTAGAAGAGTGACGTCATGGCCACATCATGACTACGTCACTGTTGTTATTCTTCATCGCGCAGGTTGAGATTGACCCCAGAGGTCAGAGCTTATCTCACTTCTTTCTGGCGTCCCCTCTCTTCCCACGCCTTGCACCTTCAAGATGTGTACTCCCTGACTCTATGGCATGAATGCTTAATTCCTCTTTATCTAATTTTCCCTTGGGCATATGGCGACCTCCGTGTGATATAAGTATTCCTGAGTATGTGGGCATCCTGGGGGACACCCAACATGACAGTTTCCATCCAGGGGAAAGAGTTAGGCCTGGGTGCACTGTCCACTGCAATGAGCTATTCATGGCAGCTGTGGGAGAATCTTGAGAGACCATACTCTCAGTCACTAACACTCTAGTGGCCTCAATAAGGACAGGAAGTCAGCGGTTTGACAAAAGCTTTCCTCATCAAAAGTCGTCCCCAGCCCTGCTCATTTGTCCTGACGATTTTTTCAGCTGTATTTTAAAATTTCACAGTGTTGGCGTTTACGGTTTCGGTGGGTAGGCGATTCCATGGGTTTATAACCCTGTGGGTGAAAAAATCTCCTGTTTTCAGTTGTACTTTGTGGCTTGAGATTGAAACTGTTGCTCATGTTTGTGTTACATGATATATAAGCATAGGTGGCTTTGCAAGATAGTAAGAATGTATATATAAATAAAGAAAATTATCCCCTCCTGCTGAAACATCAGCTTCAATACATTCTCTTGATTGCCACAGTTTGAATGATATTACTAGGTGAACACAGACATCAGGTGAAAGAAACTGCTCTTTAGTTTCTGCCTTGACCAAAAATCGAACCCACGCCCTTAGGACCACGAGCAATCTTTGTCTACAGGACAAAGTCCAAAGGATGGCTGACACTTAGCTGAAACTGAAGTGGGACTCGCCATGAAGAGGAGACCCAAGAAAATCGACATGGTAGCACATTAGTGATAGGACTGACAAGGAGCTCCAAGACACTACCTGTTGGCATCCATTTGCACTAGGGGTTTTGAGCAAGTTTCAAGTGAATCAATTGTTTTGAATGAATAGTTTGCAGAGCCATTTGGCTGATTCAGTGCTTTATTTTCCGTGAACTTTGCAGTTATCTGTAAAGCTTTGCTAACTTTCTGGATGCTTTCTGGGTGTGGGTGATGTTAATATTAACAGCTGCCAGAGCTCTGCTTCTATAAGCTGGCCCAATTCTGGTCCACTGTAAG
>WNGS01135780.1:68285-76237 GCA_020271785.1 Procambarus virginalis
TTACTGGTGACGGTAAATAAAAAATCAATTCTCCAAAATTCATTTTTATTTCTACTCTGACGCGACACTTGAGCGCGTTTCGTAAAACTTATTACATTTTCAAAGACTTTAGTTTATCCACACACAACTTATGACTGAACTTATGGCTGAACAGCATTAGCTCTTATACCTGCATTTGGGTGAGGTGATGTAGTACAATAGTGGGGTGAAAAACAAACTTTCAACAAAACACAGAACACGGAATAATGGATATAGATTTGCAGAAGTTGGGTACAAATAGAACTGCAGAAGGCCTATTGGCCCATATTTCTTGATGTTTCTATGTTGGAGCGGAGTCTTGAAGTGGGTAGAATATAGTTGTGCGTCAATTGGCTGTTGATTGCTGGTGTTGACTTCTTGATGTGTATATCAAGAAATCAACACCAGCAATCACAGCCAATTGACGCACAACTATATTCTACACACACACACACATATATATATATATATATATATATATATATATATATATATATATATATATATATATATATATATATATATTCTATACATATATATTTGCTGCTTTTGTTTTTGTGTGTGTGTGGGTCTTATGTGTTTTCTGTTATTCCTTGTTTTCACTTTTGTGTTATGTTGATCTGTGTTACTTGTGATCTGGTTATTCTGTGTTCTTGTTATTCTGTGCTTTCCTGTTTCAATGGTTGCTGTACGCTGTAATTACTTTGTTTTAACAATAAAAATATAAAAAATATATGAATATCGCGACAGGAATAAGGTTAAAGGAGTTCCGGAAATTCTTTTTTAGGAATTATCCAAATTTCAAATACCCTTGCAATATTCCACCAAGCTCAAAACTCTCACACTTATCACCAATAATTTGTAATGTATTATTTACAGTAACAACAATACTCACCTTAAAGTTTTCAACTTGGTAAGGAGCGGGCAAGACAAGGACAATATCAAAGTCGGTCTTGACTTTAACAGAAAGTGTCTCATAGGCACTTCCACTGTGCATGATATTGGCTTTAGACAGTAGTGTGCCTCGAGAATTCATCAGTTGTGCTTTAAGAGCACTGACAAAACTATCCACAATCTAAAAAATAAAGTCCATATTAATATAGATGTAAAATCAAACACTGTACATATTATTATTATTTGATCTTATTTTAGTTATTTTATGTTAAATTTTCTTCAACGTTTTAGTTTAAAATAGTTTGTACATCATTGGCATATTCTTAAGTGTATGGCATATTCTTAGTGTAGCTAAGAGAGCTGTGTAAATGAAGAGATTGATAGACAGGTGCAATGGTGGTTTTGAGTATGTGATAATGTGTGTGTGTGTGTGTGGTTGCAAGTGTGTGGGTATTTGTGAGTGTATGGGGTGTAATTACTCAGGTAATTACCTAAGTGTAGTTACAGGGTGAGAGCTAAGCTCGTGGTGTCCCGTCTTCCCAGCAATCTGTCATATAACGCCTTGAAACAACTGACGGTTTATGGTCTCCACCACCGTCTCACTTGGTCAAACCATCTACTGCTCTGTTTGCAACACTGAATTTTCACATTTTTCCTTGGCAGTTTGTTTCTTTCATTTGAATTTGTAATTTTTCTTTGTCAATTTTGTTTATACCTGTACATAGTGACCATATCATCTCTTTTTCTTCTATCTTCAAGCTTTTATATATTTAATGCCACTGTTGCTACTCCTCATAGCTATTGTTTTTCAGCTCCGAGATCCATTTGGTTACATATCTCTGCACCTTTTTAAGTACTGTATATTGATGTGCTTCTTGAGATATGGGCACCATAAAACTACTGCATATTCCAACTTTGGTCTCACAAAGGTCATGAACAATTTCTTTAATATTTCGCCATCCATGTACTTAAAAGCGAGTAGTCGTAAGCATGGCATACATCCTTATACAATGTTCTTTACGAACATTGTATAAGGATGTTACGAACCTTACCTCCTGTGGACGTTGGTTTCGGTTGTAAAATGTTGGTGGACTCAGTGGAGAGTGTTTATTAGACTAAATCCACAGCTGAGATCAGAGGCCGCGAGTCATAATTAATACTCCGCTCAGTAGAGTAGTGCCTTCTCAGCTGGAGATCATCAGAAATAATGTGAACTGGAATAGCCTAACTATGTAAGGGAAAAATGGACTCTATCAAAAAGTATGCATGGGAATATGGTAAATATAATCCATAATGATTTTGATTGCATATGTAAAGAATTGAGTATTAAGGGACGATGATGCAAGAGAGGTGGACGCCAACTTGACTGGAGGGGGAGGTATATCACTGCCGACCGTTCCTGCTATTTGAGGGGTTTTCTCCGGCCGTACATTCAGATAAGCCTTTCCTTGTATATAACCAGGGTTGCAAGATTGGGTAGAGTAATATTAAAGAAGTTGGAGAGGTTTTACAAGAGTCCAGGTTTCCTAGAGGCTTAAATATGTGTCATCGGATGATAGCTGTGGTGGCTGGATGCACGGTACCAGGTATGGGACAGTGAGCCGTGGGTGGTCAGAGGCACTTGAGGTTATAAGACTAATACATAGTGATTTTATGTTGTGAGGAATCGCCTTGTTGAATGTATTCATGTGTGACTTATACGTATAAATTTGTGACTTTGTACTAGGTTGTTTTCCTTGCTCCATGTTTTACTCCCTAGACAACATCTTAAGGACCACCACCACCAAATACTTGATAGGTTTCTGTGACAATAAAATCGTATCACTACTGATAACATCAGTAAGACACAGGCCCGTGATATGGTTCTCAGGTGACAGTTTTCTATCCAAAACCATCCCTAGATCTCTAGGGTGGAGGAGGTTATGGTGGTGGGTGAGTGTGGACATGGTTGTGTGGTGGTGAGAGTAACAGTAGGTTAGAAGGGAGGTGGTTGTGTAATTACCTAAGTGTAGTTACAGGATGAGAGCTACGCTTGTGGTGTCCCGTCTTCCCAGTACTCCTTGTCTTATAATGCTTTGAAACTACTGACATTTTTGGCCTCCACCACCTTCTCACTTAACTTGTTCCAACCGTGTACCACTCTGTTTGCAAAAGTGAATATTCTTCTATTTCTTCGGCAACTTTTTTAGTTAGCTAAATCTTTCATCTCTAATTCTTGAAGTTCCAGATCTCAGGAATTTTTCCCTATCAATTTTGTCGATTCTCGTTACTATTTCGTATGTAGTGATCATATCGCCTCTGTCTTCTATCTTCTAATTTTAGCAAATTTAATGCCTCTAACCACTCTTCATGGCATTTGGCTTTCAGATCAGGTAGACATGTACTGTAGTTGCATGTCTTTGCACCTTTTCTAGTGTGTTGATGTTGTTAAGATATGGGCACCATACATGGTTGTGGGTGAGAGGACAGGTGGGTGTACAGTGGTTCATGAGAGAGGTGGTTGTGTGATAAAGCTTGAGATACGTGGTGGTTGTGTGGTGGTAGCACAATTCCACAGAGTCACGGATCCTATATACTTATAAATACTGACCTCAGCATTTTCATGAATTTGAGGCGTTATTTTCCTGTTCAGCTCCCCGAGAATGCGATTTGCCATCTGGTTCTGAAATGTTCAAAGTACTTTATGGTTAAACTAAACATTTTCTAACTGGATGAGGTAATAAGAAATGTGTAAGTACTTCATTCATAATGATGTGCTGCCGGGAATCTTAGCGAAGTATCCAAAATTTACTTACTGTAGGTAATGCATGCACATGACTGCAAAGCTGCCGCCCAGTTGGGTGTGCAGCAAGACTAGTAACTGTGTGACTCACCATAGATGTAAAGTGCCTTGTATAGTGACTGTTGTGAGCCTCTTGTTGAACCACTTGTGATACAAAAAGATTATCGATATGTATATGTATTTGTGTAAATGATTGTATATATATGTACATGTATATATAACATTAATAATTGTGAAACTAGCTTCAAAAGAGTGTTACTTGCTTAGCTAAATGAACTATGGGTTCAGTTCCTGAGCCCATTACGTGCCTCTGTAACCCTTTCCACCACCGCCCACGGCATGGGTATTGGGTGCATAATAAAGAAAGAAATTAGATAGGTTAATAATATACAAGTAACAATAACATGTTAAGGGTCCCGGTTGTATAGTTGGGTTCGTTCTCGACTCACAATGTTCAAATCCCAGGCGAAACAGAAATGGTTGGGCACCTTTGTATCACCCAATGCCCCTGTTTACCTAGCAGTAAATAGGTACCCAGGAGTTAGCTTGTTGTGGAGCTGCATTTTGGGGAAGGTCAGTAATTCGACCCTGAGAAGGGGGCGGAGATAATGATATAAGCCTAACGTACGTACGTGCAATGCATCTATTAATATTCTTCAAAATTTGTTACAAATTACCTACTCATACTGCCCGAAACGCTATGCGTGTTAGTGGTTTTGCAAGAATCTACAAACATCAATGTTACGTACTTTCACAAACCCAATGTACTTTCTTGAATAAATAAATAAATAAACGTGTTCTCACCTATTTGTGCCTGCAGGATCAAGCATTGGTTCTTGGATCCCGCCTTTCTAGCCGCCGGTTGTTTAAAGCAATGACTCCTGTCCTATTTCCCTACCATATCTAGTTTTATAATTATGAATAGAGTTTGCTTCCACAACCCGCTTTATTTATTTATTTATTTTATTTGTTTATTTATATACAAGAAGGTACATTGGTTTATAAGAGTACAGAGACTTGAAGTTCTACATTCTTGTAAAGCCACTAGCACGCATAGTGTTTCCGGCAGATCCTTAATCTAACATATAATTATGTTATATGAAGGTAATATCTAGCAAAATTCAAAAAATGTTTACAGGTACATTATAAAAATGTATAAAAATACATTGTAAGGAAGTATAAAAATACATTGTAAGAAGGTATAAAATGCATTGTAAAGAAGGTATAAAAAATACATTGTATAAGAAATTTGATAGAAAAAAGTAGGTACATTAAAGTAAATTTAAGGGTTATCCACAGGTATATTTTTAGCATAATTTGAGGATTATTGCAAGATATAATGTAGTCAGTTACTTACTTGGTGAGAAGAGGACAATGAGTGTTGTAAAGGCTTAGAATTTTGGAAAGGAAGAGGTTAGTTAATGAATTTATATCCTGAGTATTATTAAATTCAGATTCCCAGTTTATATTGTGGAGTGCATTTGTGAGATTGCCTATTGCTGCTTCACTGTGTAACCTAAAGGTAAGTTTCTTGTTAACTGGTGGTGTTATGTCCATGTTCGCTACGAGGAAGGTAGGATAGTGATCAGTTGTTCTGTTAGTGATTATATCAGATGTAAGGGGAGCTGTTATGTTAGTCCATAAATGATCCAAGGTAGTAGCGGATGTTTGAGTGATTCGAGTGGGCTTGGTGATTGTGGGGATTAGCATACAGGAGTTCATGCTGTTTAGGAAATAGTCGACTTGAGGGCTATGTTGTTGACACAGGTCAATATTGAAGTCACCTCCCAGAATGATGTGATTTTTGTTGAGGTTGTTTATAATAAGATTCCTTAGGTTATCTGAGAATGCAGCTATGTTAGTATTGGGAATCTATAGATAGCTCCAATAGTCAAGGAGGATTTAAGGAATTTAATCGAGAAAAGAGCAAAGGTATATTCACAGTAGTCATCTCTAATGACACTATTGCAGGTGAAGGTATCTTGGTAATATATAGCTGTGCCACCTCCTTTTTTGTTAGGTCTACAGTTGTGAATGGCTCTATAACCAGCTAAGTTGTAAAGTTGAGTATGGTCATTGTTGGAAATTTTCCAACACTAATACATTATTTTTGTATAATAATACACCATTATTGTATTACCCCATAGTAATTAATAACACTAACACGTAGAATTAATATCGTTGGTGTTTCTATAGTAAGGCATAATTTGCAAGAAAATTCCCAGCCCGCATGACGCCGAGCGTCGATATCAGGCTGAAACATGAAATCTTCCACGTTGTTGGAAATTTATAGAGTTCAGTTAATTGTTCTTTCTTTCTAAAATATTGTTCATTATGGAAGAAATAATAGTTTTTCATCCTTATGCGTACTGAACTCGACTATTTATCTAAATTAATTATTACAGTAAATATTACTGGGACGTAAATCAAATACACATCGACCCTTCTCGTTTAGTTTGTGCAGTGTTAATTAAATCAATTGCCTTGCGAGAAGAGGTATTATGATTCAAGATATTTATTCGTGACGTTAGTTTAAGTCGTACTTCCTTATTTCCCCAAATAATTACTAGTAAATCAAATTAGTTTAAGCTCAATATCGCAATGAGCATCTTTGCGCAGGCGTGTCCGAGCGGGAGGGAGAGAAAGGCATCTTTTCTGCCACACAACTCTTTTTTTTCTGCCATGAGCACATGCAGATTTGCAAGCGGCAGCCATTGCAGATAGAACATGTGGTCGAACAGTGCTAATAATACTGTTAATTCTCACGTTTGAGAATACAATTATATCCTGAAATTAGACCTTCAACAGCAGTGAACGTCACAGAATAACAGACGTGATATCGGCGAGCTTAAATGTTTCAACAGGCCTACGTTAAGTATTTTTTATATAGAGAGTCATTAATTTTTGAGTGTCTTTATCATTAATTACAACTGCAGGTTGCTCACCGTTATATCATCTACCGACCACAAAACCCACGTTAGTTTCTTTTCATGTTGTTCCCGATTTCTCAGTGAATAGTGGAATAAATCTCTAGCCTAGTCAATTTCTATAAAATTTCTGTAATTGCAGCGTGTCGGTGAGGACAAGCAGAGAAATTCTTCCTCTACATGCGATTTTTCCCTGTCGGTGTTTCATCCACTACTTGGGTGATATGATCACCCAATTCAAATACTCGGAGACATCTACGAGTATTTGAATTGCGAAACGGTATTATTGAAGTCTTCCTACAGCTAAGCCCTTCCATTCGTTATATCGTAGATAATAGAGTTGCTATGATTAATTCTAATAATATTTCTGATATATGTATTCTGCCTTTTTATGCATATAATAATCCAAGAGAAACTACATAAATTTAATACATTGATTGCTTAGTGTGTTGCAATTTTCACACATAAATTTCTATGATTTACTAATATTTCGTAGGCTTGAGTATTTTATTATATTATCATAATATTTTAATCTACATTTAACTCTGTTTCTATAATCTTTAATGTTGTAATTAACCAACTGGTGACGAACCAGCACCAGTCATTATCCTAGATATATATATTAATTTCTAGTAATACCCCCCAAATGTTGAAGTGAAGATTTTAACTCTCAATTAATCATTATCACAGTCCATTCATGCTTTTTTAAAATATTTCCAATAATTTATCATCCATAGGCACTGGTATTTCAGTGTCAGCTTTATGATTCCCTTTATTTGTTTTCTCTCTTCTCAAAAGTGGGGGGTCCTTCGAGTTTATCGATTTCTTAATTACATATTATTATATATGAATTAAAGTTCCCATTATCCAACAGTCATTACTTAGCCACGTTTCTGTTAAAATAATGAACGATAGTTTAGTACCTAGTGCTGTGAGTAGTGCAATTATATCATCAAAATGTTTACCAAGCTATCTGACATTTTGGTTGAAAACTGATAAGCAAGTGTTATTTTGGAGTTTGTTTTTTGCCAAGTGTGCTGTGTAATACCTGCAGTAGTAATGATCAATATGCTGGTTAGTGGAAATTTGCGACAGCAGATTTAGTTCATGATCAATATCAGCTTGCATGTTGATGCAATAGAGTCAAGATACAATAAGGTCAGCAATTACAGAGCAGTAAATTACTAAATCTGCTAAATATATCAAATAATTAAAATATAATAATTACAGTAAACAAGAAAAAATGCAAATAAACATATAATAGAAACAAGTAAAGTAAAATGATCACTGAATTGAGACAGTAATAACAAATAACAATGCAGTAAGTGACA
>WNGS01135780.1:86576-99525 GCA_020271785.1 Procambarus virginalis
GACCTAATTGGGAAACGTGCGACGACCGCCGAGACGTAGGCTGGCTGCCGTAGTTGGGAGGAAGTTGACGGCCAGGAGACCGACTTCACCCTGCGACGTACTGTAGAGGAGGAGCACGGACCTGCAGTGTACAGAAAGCGGCGAGATGCGAAAATCCTAAGGCGTTGGCTTGTGTTTCTGGAGGGTGAACGAGGCGAGACCTGGACCAGGAGCTACAACCCACTGTCATCCTAGGATAGGTGAAGTAGGTTTTTACAGTTACCCTCCCATTTCCCCTTTAGTTAGCTATATATTTTCTTGACAGATATTATTTATATGTCGTGAGCAAGTCTCACCTGAGTCTAAGTCACAGAGAGCACAGTGTGTGTGAGGCTACCCAGAGCGCTCACAGTATCAGTTTACATATATATCTATGTGTGGGTGTGTGCAAGCACCAGGATTCATCAAAGAATTTACTGTGCTATTATTAATTTCCTGTGATTATTATTATTATATATATTGGTAGTAAACCAGATATTGGTGTTAGGCTATGAGCCTAGAATTTATTGATATAAATGCCTGTGTGTTGATCTCCAAGATTTATTGATATAAATGCCTGTGGCTTGATCTCCAAGATCTATTGATATAAATGCCTGTGTCTTGATCTCCATGATTTATTGATATAAATGCCTGTGTGTTGATCTCCATGATTTATTGATATACATGCCTGTGTGTTGATCTCTATGATTTATTGATATAAATGCCTGTGTGTTGATCTCCATGATCTATTGATATAAATGCCTGTGTATTGATCTCCCTGATTTATATATATAATATATATATATATATATATATTATATATATAATATATATCCTGTGATTCGATCAATGATTTATCTATGTACATGCCTGTGTACTGAATATATCATATACGTGAAGTGATTGCCAGTGATAATCTTTAAGAGAAAGTATAGATTTAAAGAAAAGTTCAGTGATCAAGCGAGTGCATTCACAGTAAATATTATTAAGAATAGAGTAATCTTTTGGTACGGTGAAAAGTCGCTGTGAGTGCAGTGTGAACAAGATATTGATCGTGAGGCCAGTGGAATCATAAGTATGCCATGTGAATGTTGAATACAGTGTTTTGCGAAAAGGTAAATAAACGGGGATCGTGATTAGAAAACAAGTACTAATCTTTTCTCACGGTCGCGAGGGCCCCGGTCAGCTGAGATCTGACAGGTGACGCGTGGCGCTGTCGGGTGTTGCCATATCGGTGCGCTCCAGATTATTCTGCTATGAATTGAGCAGTTGTCATATATTATTCCTGATACATTGATGCATATATATTTCTCGTTGTCTTTTAAGTAAATACCAAAACTCTTTGGTGTTTGATATCATCCCCTCCATTTATCTTGTGACCGCTACATGAAGTAAAGCAGAGTGATCTGCCTGATACCATATTGTTTGAAATTGCTCTTACCACAATTACCACAATTACACCTCACCACTGCAGTGTTACTGGACACCTAAAAACACCAGTTGGCGACCTTAAAGGCTGTGTAAGAGTTCTGTGTCGGGGCGGGCCACAGATTGAGGGAACGATCTGTGCCCCACTCATCTTGCAATTTAAGGCCGGTTGTGAGATCGACTGGGGTACTCTCCGGGGCGTGCAGTGGAGCCTAGAGGATCGAGGGAAGACCCGTAGAACGACGTGAGTAAGGGTTATGTCGGAGCAACCACCTGGAGAGGAGATCCAGTCTACTGTTGCTTTAATCCTTCACTAACGAGAACCGTGACACCCCGACAATATATATATATATATATATATATATATATATTATATATATATATATATATATATATATATATATATATATATATATATATCTATATATATATATATATATATATATTGTGTGTGGTATGTGTGTACAAGCCTGAACGGTCTCCAGGCATATATGCAACTGAAAACTCACACCCCATAAGTGACTCAAACCCATATTGCCAGAAGCACTGCAACTGATGTACAGGATCCCTTAACCACTCGACCATCACGACCGGACAAAAGAGGATGGTAGCCGAGGCTAATTCCCCATCCTCCCACCAGCACTCTGATGGTAATCTTGGGCATGGTATTTTATCAAATCACCTCATTCTTTGAGGCACACGTGGAAGTTGCAGTGCTTCTGGCAGTATGGGTTCAAGTCACTTCTGGGTGTAAGTTTTCAGTTGCATATATGCCTGGAGACCGTTCAGGCTTGTTCGCATTTGTGTTCCTCACGTGTGCCCCAAAGAATGAGGTGATTTGATAAATACCATGCCCAAGATTACCATCAGAGTGCCGGTGGGAGGATGGGGAATTAGCCTCAGCTACCATCCTCTTTTGTCTGGTTATGATGGTCGAGTGGTTAAGGGATCCTGTACATCAGTTGCAGTGCTTCTGGCAGCATGGGTTCGAGTCACTTCTGAGGTGTGAGTTTCCAAAGCACTCCCTATCTTTCTCCCTCTCGAACTACAAAGGCGGCGGGATTCTGACAGTCGTCGTCGACGTAGATGAGGCAGGAGGTGGAGTAGCAGAGTAGGCAGTCACCACGACGTCGTCTTGCCCAATTTGGCCGAACGGGCAAGAGAGAGACGTCAGGCTATAGTGGCGATTGGAGCAGAATGATGCCTTGGAGAGAAACACACCGGCGATCCTGCGTCTCCTCGAAAGAACCAATCAGAGGGAGGCACACAGCGGCCTACCCCTCTAAACCAATCAGAGATGGTGTAGCATGGCCCAGGGCAACTTCAAGATGGCTGACTCCCCAGATGTTTGCTTAAGATGTGGCTGTTGCCATGACGACGAGTCAGTGGCTGGCATTTAGCCCATGCTCGCACTTGCATGCAGCCTGGCTGTTCCCGCGCAAATCTTGAGTCCCTCCAAGCTTACAATGAAATGATGCTATTGCTATAACTTTGTGCACAGACGTGCTACCCCGACCAGGGTAACATTTCTGGAATGCTGATGACTGGGGCCCTCACACGAGCCCAAACACAAGATGTTTCGGGTACTGGTTACCAAACTTAGGTCCGCATACTTAGCAAGTGTACTGGCCTCCACAGGCAGAAGAGCACCATTGTAAGTGAGCTGGTGAACCATCCCCTCACATCAACCTCCCACCAAAAAGATAAATTTCCCGAAGGAAATTTCATCTAAATCACCAGCCACTTACACTTTTGCTCTTAAGTGCTCGTGCTGGAGTTGAATGGTGGGGTTCCTCATTTTCTGTTGACGTCGGTGGCTCACGGGATAGGGTGTGATGTCACTGGCTCATCCAGGTATGGAGGATAGAGGGTATGGAGGACTGTTCTGTGCTGGGTCCCGACTCGGGGATCCTGGGGCTGGGGAGGAGTCGACCTGGAGGCCATGGAGCCCCCCTTTGACCCTGCTTGGGTGTTGGTGGCCTCTTCACAGGTCTTGTTGTTGTAGGGGGAAGGGGATTTTCTTATCCCCCCTTCCCTGTATGAGTATGATTTGGGGTCAGCTCCTCCCTTGGTTCGGTTCTGGGCTCCCTTGGGTTCCTCGTCCCCATCCTTCCAGAGGTTTTCTGCCTCTCGAATCTCACCTACGGAGGTTCGGGAGGCTCTTGCTGCGTACCTCCTGCGAGACCCGGATTCCGCCTCCGTGATGGATCTGTTTCTTATTTGAGTTCAGTTCTTCTTCCCCATATTGGGTGCGTTTGGAGGTTCCTGACTCTTCCTGACTGGCAGACTGCCCATTCTTTTCGTTGGGGGTGTGGCATAAGTTCTGTTGGATCCGTACGCTTGAGTGGACAGGAACTTCTACTATTCTGCACATTTACTTGGGGAGAGCGAGTTTGAGTGCCTTAATGCATGCTTGTTTGCCTCCTGTGCTTTCTCGGGATATTGGCCTTATGCACGTGCAGGTTCCTACCCTTTTGACATCCTTGGTTGCTGAGGATTTGCACGCTTGTGGGCATTTGGCTTCAGTCTTGGGCTTCTTTTCCCTTCTCAAGCTGTTTTCGGCCTGGCTAGACGAGGATGTGGAGGTGTTAAATGCTGGGCCTTCATCTGGTGTGCTGGCCTCAGTGGCTCAGGCGTCGGCTCGTTTTGTCCGTTACTGTTTGCGGTGTCTGCTGTCATGCAGTTTCTGCAGGTGGCTTCGACTAGTTGTCCTATGTTGGACTTGTTAGTTTTCTGGGGCGGCTGTTCTCGGCCTTCTTGGTAGGGTTGCTCCATGTCTCAGTCGAGGTGGTCGTGCTTCTGCTGCTCGAGGTGGGCCACTGGTGCCAGCCTCTGAGCCGACGTTGCCTTCAGAGCCGGCATCATGTGGTTATCGCGGTGATCATTCTGTTCATTGGTCGGTTTCTCATAAAAGGCATCGGCCCTTTCGCGGTTCGTCCCGTTGACAGGACGATGGGGTGGAAGCTCGCTCTGTTTTCTTGCATTTGGTCACGATTTGTGGGCATTTTCATCTTGAGGCTGATGGGGCAGGCTTTTTCCCCTGTGCTTCATCAGGTCTTCTTGGAGTGGGTGCGCTTGGGCGTGGTCGAAATGCCCCCATCCCTCAGGTGGGTTTCTCGGCTGTTTGCAGTGCTGAAACGGGACTGTGCAGACCCTCAGTTCATTCTGGACTTGTCTCGTCTGAACCCCTGGAATCCTTGCCCCTCCTTTCGGATGACCTTTCTTTCTGTCTCAGGTTCGGCTTCTTTTGGAAGCGGGTGCCTGGGTTATGTCACAGGACCTCAAGGATATATATTGGCACATTCCTATTAATCCAGGGTTTAGAGACTGGCTAGGTTCAGTGGTGGGGCATCAGGCTTACCGCTTTCGTTGCCTTCCTTTTCGTTTGAGTCTGGCACCTCGCGTTTTCACGCGTCTTATCCAGGTTGTGGTGACCCGTCTGCGTCTGCTAGGGGTTCGGGTCCTGGCCTACCTTGATGACTGGCTGATATGGGCTCCCAGTTGGTCTGCTTGTCTGCTTGCCAGGGATGTGGTTCTTTCCCAGCTCGCCGGATTTGGGTTCCTGGTGAACTGGAGGAAGTCCCATTTAGTTCCGTCCCAGGTTTAGACCTGGCTGGGTCTTGTTTGGGACTCTTGGACCGCTTCCATGTCTCTCCCTCTGGAGGCATTGCTGCAGCTGCACCCTGCCTTTGGCTGTTTCGGGGGGGGGGGGGGGGTCCTCAGGTCACTTGGCGATTGCTCGAGCAGTTGTGTGAGTGTTTGAACTTCACCTTGCTGGTCTATCTGCTGGGTCGGGTTTGGCTTCGGCATCTGTTCTGGTTCTTTCAGGGACATTCCTCCTGCTTCTCTCACGGTCTCTGGGTTCAGGGTTGTCGGGGTTGTGTGCCTTGGCACCTACCCACGCCCTAGCTCAATGTGTTCATGGATGTGTCGTCTCTCGACTGGGGTTTTCTGACCAGTGCTCACCAGGCTGGCCAGGGTGGTGGGGGTCCGTCCTTTTGTCGGGCTCAANCAATGGTGCAAGCAGTGTCGTCGCTACCCTGGTGCGGGGTAGACGTGTAGGCCTACCCCCTCCACATGGATTTACTGCTAAAGTGGTACAGACGGCCCTAAGGATTTCACTATCTATGTTGTGTATCTGGGGCTTGAACTCAGAAATTAAATTATTAATTATTGTATTGAAATAACTCGAAGGACCACCCACTTTTGAGAAAAGAGGGAAAACAAATTAAAGTGATCATTTGAATGACACTAGTGAACCAGTGTCTATGGAAACTCATTTAATAAATAATCACTTGAAATAAATGAAGACTGTAATTATTAATTAAAGCCAAAGCCTCAAATATCAACATTGGGGGGGTTTATTTCTAGAAGTTCATATATATCTAGGAACCAGTGTGGTTCGTCACTAGTTCATTATGGTATTAATAATATGGTAAATCTAACTACAATATATTCAAATATATGGTAATCAAATTATATTCATTAAAGATCATTAATCATCATTAATCACTGAGCATAAATATTGAGCACAGTTAAAAATAAACATTAATTACCAAATCTGGCAATAACATTCTATGGAAATTGCTATATGAATTATAGAAGCAATAATCAAATTGAATAAATTATAAGAAAAATGTGTCTTAGCTGTAAGACGATTTCTAACGCCAGTTCATCATTCATCCTCGTGGTCACGAAATCCCCATAGAGAAAGAACTCGAGGTAAATAACACGATTGATGAGAATCTTGCTGGCATCTCAAATACACGCTGTAATACAAGAAATATAAAGTAGCAATTGACTAGGCTACAAATTATGTTCAGATATTCATGAAACTGAGATGAGTAATAAACATTACTAACATGTTAATTTTGATGTTCATTCTTCATGACGACAAACTACTCACAAAGGTACTATCTACCTTGATGCATCAAACTAGAAAAGAAAAACCTGTGAGCGTAACCGAGTACTGAGGTTTGCCGAAATTAGCGTCTGCCGGACTCAATGTTCACTGCTGTGCACACTTAATTACGGGTCCTGGTATTAATTGTAGACGCGTTATTAACTGCTGAGGCACTAGAGAACACATAGGCAAGTAAATTTCACTTATTAACTGGGTATCAACGTAATTCTTGTCGATAAGGATTCCCAGCAAATGCCATGTGCTTCTCCCACGCTGCCTCGTGAGCAAGCCTTGTTGATGGAATGGCGTCGCCGCCTTCCTCCCTCCCCGCTCTCGCATTCACCACCGAAATTATTAAACACGAATTATTCTTTTCCGCGCAATTATGGATGAAATGCGATAATATGAACTGGGTTGGAATTATAGGGATTTAATAATTATAATATTGTCGATAAATGATCTCTAGCGAGAAATGGAGATGATATTTATACCTCTCCAGAGCATTCGATCATAACAGAATAAAAACTGTTACTAAATAATTTCAATTAATAACTCTCGATTTACATTATCAGGAGTAATATTATCAGCAATATGCTCAGATTAAATTATATTAACACTACTGTTAGTGGTGTTAAGAACTACTGCAATTAGTAAGGTAATGGTAATTTATCATAATATAATAATGGATGATAAGTGTTGGAATTTTCCAACAATCTAGCAGTGATATATACCATCTAACTACTGGAAGTTTTCACCAAGGTTTCAAAGTAGTGAGCAGTGCAAGTTGACCAGATATCGGGACAAACAATACATATGGTTTGAAGTGGCGCCTTGGGCAGTGGGGACATGGCCCCTTTCCCTCACCTCAAGCCTGGTCAGACGCCTGAGGTGGTTCTCCGGGCGCTGGGACTTTAGCCCCTATTGGCCCGTTCCCCTAAGCTGTATTTCCCCTGTACCACCTGGACACAGTGGCACGAACGGACCACTCGCATACCACTGTACAGATGCCTCAGTGATTGGTGGTACCAGTGCAGTGTTACACACAGTGTAGAGGACTATTAAGTGTGTGTGTGTGTGTATAAAGCAGGTATATATATATACCTGGTTGATACCTGGTTGATGGGGTTCTGGGAGTTCTTCTACTCCCCAAGCCCGGCCCGAGGCCAGGCTTGACTTGTGAGAGTTTGGTCCACTAGGCTGTTGCTTGGAGCGGCCCGCAGGCCCACATACCCACCACAGCCCGGCTGGTCCGGAACTCCTTGGAGGAATAAATCTAGTTTCCTCTTGAAGATGTCCACGGTTGTTCCGGCAATATTTCTTATGCTTGCTGGGAGGACGTTGAACAACCGCGGACCTCTGATGTTTATACAGTGTTCTCTGATTGTGCCTATGGCACCCCTGCTCTTCACTGGTTCTATTCTGCATTTTCTTCCATATCGTTCACTCCAGTACGTTGTTATTTTACTGTGTAGATTTGGGACCTGGCCCTCCAGTATCTTCCAGGTGTATATTATTTGATATCTCTCTCGTCTTCTTTCTAGTGAGTACATTTGGAGAGCTTTGAGACGATCCCAATAATTTAGGTGCTTTATCGCGTCTATGCGTGCCGTATATGTTCTCTGTATTCCCTCTATTTCAGCAATCTCTCCTGCTCTGAAGGGGAAGTGAGTACTGAACAGTACTCAAGACGGGACAGCACAAGTGACTTGAAGAGTACAAGCATTGTGATGGGATCCCTGGATTTGAAAGTTCTCGTAATCCATCCTATCATTTTTCTGGCTGTCGCAATATTTGCTTGGTTATGCTCCCTAAACGTTAGGTCGTCAGACATCATTATTCCCAAATCCTTTACATGTTGTTTTCCTACTATGGGCACATTTGATTGTGTTTTGTACCCTGTATTATGTTTAAGGTCCTCATTTTTACCGTACCTGAGTACCTGGAATTTGTCACTGTTAAACATCATATTATTTTCTGATGCCCAGTCGAAAACTTTATTAATATCAGCTTGAAGTTTTTCAATGTCTTCAGCCGAGGTAATTTTCATACTGATTTTTGTGTCGTCTGCAAAGGATGATACGAAGCTGTGACTTGTATTTTTGTCTATATCTGATATGAGAATAAGGAAAAGCAGCGGTGCAAGGACTGTACCCTGAGGTACAGAGCTTTTAACTGCACTTGGACTAGATTTATATGGTTGACCGTTACTCGCTGAGTCCTGTTTGACAGAAAACTGAGTATCCAGCGTCCTACTTTACCGGTTATTCCCATTGACTTCATTTTGTGTGCTATCACGCCATGGTCACATTTATCGAAAGCCTTTGCGAAGTCCGTGTATATCACATCAGCATTCTGTTTTTCTTCTAATGCCTCAGTGACTTTATCGTAGTGCTCAAGTAGCTGTGAGAGGCACGATCTTCCCGCTCGAAATCCATGTTGGCCTGGGTTGTGAAGGTCATTGGTCTCCATGAAATTGGTGACCTGACTCCTAATCACTCTCTCAAATACTTTTATTATGTGCGATGTTAGTGCAACTGGTCTATAATTCTTTGCCAATGCTTTGCTCCCTCCCTTGTGTAGAGGGGCTATGTCTGCTACTTTAAGTGCATCTGGTATCTCCCCCGTGTCCAAGCTCTTCCTCCACACTATACTGAGTGCCTGTGCTACCGGCACTTTGCATTTCTTTATAAATATTGAATTCCATGAGTCTGGACCTGGGGCCGAGTGCATGGGCATGTTTTCAATTTCTCTTTCAAAATTTAGTGCGCTCGTGTTGATATCAGTTATATTTACAGGGGTTTGGATATCCCGCATAAAGAAATTGTCTGGATCTTCTACTTTCATGTTGTTTATTGGAGTGCTAAACATGTCCTCATACTGCTTTTTTAGGATTTCACTAATTTCTTTGTCATCCTCCGTGTATGAACCTTCACTTGTACGAATAGGTCCAATACTGGCAGTAGTTTTTGCTTTTGATTTCGCATATGTGAAGAAGTATTTTGGATTTTTCTTTATTTCCTGAATTGCTTTCTGTTCTAACTGCCTTTCTTCAGTTTCATATGAGTGTTTCAATTTCCGCTCGATTTCTTCAATCTCCCTATTTAAATTATTCCTTCTTTGACGGGAAATTCGTGTCTGCATAAGCAGTTCCGTTATTCTTTTCCTGCGTTTATAGTGTCTTCTGCGTTCTCTTTCTACGTTGGATCTCTTTCTGGCTTTCCTCAAAGGAACATGTTTCAGACAGACTTGATACGCTTCCGAAGTCAGTTTTTCTATTCCTTCTGTAGGACTTTTATTACTTAAAACAGTTTCCCATGGAATGTTTTTAAGTTCCCTGTTTATTATCTCCCAGTCTATCCTTTTATTATTAAAATTGAATTTACTGAATAGCCCCTCTCGCTTTATCAACGTTTTAGGTCTATTCTGAGTATTGATGGTAGTTTGCACTTCAATGAGCTTGTGATCTGAATATGTGGTATCTGATATCGTAATGTCTCTGATAATGTCTTCATTGTTCGTAAAGACCAGATCTAGAATATTTTCATTTCTCGTTGGCTCCGATATCTGCTGAGTGAGTGAAAATTTGTCACAGAATCTAAGTAGTTCTCTAATCTGTGGTTGGTTAGGTCCTGATAGATTCCCTGGTATAATATTATTGTTTGCTATTCTCCACCTGAGACTAGGCAAGTTGAAGTCACCTAAGAAGATAATATCAGGTATTGGGTTCTCCAAATTATCAAGGCTATTCTCTATTTTGTTTATCTGTTCTGTGAATTCCTCAGCCGTTGCATCTGGCGGTTTGTATATTAGAATAATCACTAAATTTATTTTCTCTATTTTTAATCCCAGTACCTCTACCACCTCATTTGTAACGTTAGGAGCTCCGAGCACACAAGGTCTTCCCTAATATACAGACCCACTCCTCCATGTGACCTAATTTTCCTATCACACCTGTATAGGTTATATCCTGGAATCCAGATCTCACTGTCCAAGAATTCCCCTGCATGGGTTTCTGTGAAAGCTCCAAATACTGCATTTGACTCCGTGAGGAGGCCATTTATGAACTGTACTTTATTGTTTGTTCTTGTTTTCAGTCCTTGTATGTTGGCAAAGATGAATGAGGTTACTCTATTAGTGATAGTTTGACTGGGAGACTTTTTCGGCAAGCCCATTATGCGTGGACATATTGAGTTTGTTCTGACCAGTGCTGATTGTTGTAGGGCAGTTGCCTGTTGTAGTTGTGGTTCCCTTTCGGTGTGTAGTTGTATCTGTAATTCTGGTATGCAAGTGGGTCTGGCATCCAGTTCCATACATTCTCCATGCTCCTCCTTTTGAATTCTCTTTCGGTCTGGTATAAAAAATTTATCGAATTTCCTCCAAATTCATTATCCTGCTTGCCACTCTTTATGTAGCGTTCCGTGCCTTTCACGTGAAAGTATGGGCAGCTGAGGTCATAGCATTTTCTGTCCTCCAGTGAGGTTTGGCACATCTCAGGATGGAAAAACCTACATATTGATCCAAATCGACACTCACCTTTCCTAAGCATATTTAAACATTTTTTGGGATGTTGATAACTGCATTCTAATCCTTTCTTATTACCAGCATATCTATGTCTGCATATGCCCTTTGCATAAAATTTGCATAAGTCTGTCCTTCTGTTCTGACTTTCTCTATCGGGAACCGTTGTAGTGTCTGTACCTACCGAGCTGTCAGTGCTGTCTGTTACACTTTCTAGTTTACTGTCATCCACATCCGGGCCTACTGAGTCAGAGTTTACAACTTCCTGAGTTTCAGCCTCAGTTTCATCCCTGACTATAGCCTCCGCCCCTGGTATATTACAATTGTTGTTCCTTTCCCACTCCTCCTGGATGGCTGGTAGGCTTCCAATGAACGATGTTTTCCGTTCATGCGTCATGTTATCTAGAAGGTTTTTTAGGATATTCCAAGCTGGCTGGTCATGTTTACACACCCAGAGCAAGTGGCCAGCTCTCAGTGCCGCAGTGTTACTCACTCCTGCACAAGCCGAATGAAATCTATTCTTACAGATATAACATTCAATTCCCGTTGCCTTCGACTTTAAGGAGATGTTACAGTGGCCACAAATTTGTTTATTTACTCCCATTTTGCCTTGTTTTGTTGTATATATCTATATATTTATAATATTATATGTATACCGTATGTTTGTAATAGTATATATGTTTATTTGTTCTACAGTATGGTCAGTACTTATCACACGGTCGAGGGTGAGGGAGGGTCCCAGAGGCTGTACCGTTGACACTTGTTGTCCCAGGCCGCGGCTGGAGGCCCTCAGTTGCCAGTTACTTGGGTTATAACACTGATATATTAATTCGCTTGTATTACAATAAGGGATTTTCTGCTTTATTTCCGACTTGCAATAGTATTCACTTTCTCTATTACTAATTTCTCGATCCACAGTCCCCTATTACACTTGTTGGAAACCAATTTGCTAGTAAGCACACACACACACATATATACCTGCTTTAAATAAAGTATAAGTATCAAAGTATCAAAGGCTTGAAGTATAAAGCCTTTGATAATGTTAATCACAACACCTCTTACTTAATTTCAGCATTATGGAATCCGAGGCCTTGCCCTTGACTACATCCGATCCTATCTTAGTGACAGACACCAATATGTAACTATCAATGAAACAACTTCTTCCACTCTACCAATTACCGTTGGAGTGCCACAGGGCAGTATCTTAGGACCTCTTCTATTTCTTATATATATAAACGATCTGCCTAATGTCTCTAATATTCTCAAACCTATATGTGTTGCTGACGATACTACTCTTATCTATTCAGACCTCACCCCATACACTAAATAATGTTGTGAATAATGAATTAAAAAAGTCCACTTATGGATGTCACTAACAAACTAACATTAAACATCGAAAAGACTTACTACATCTTATTTGGAAGCAAATCATCAAATGCAATTCGCTACAGATAGACAACATTAACATCAGTAATAAAAATGATGCAAGTTTCTTGGCCTATTCCTAGACAAGACTCAACTTCAGCACCCACATTCACACATAACTAAGAAAGTCTCTAAGACAGTTGGTATACTCTCCAAAATCAGATATTATGTTCCTAACTCTGCTCTCCTCTCTCTCTATTATGCTCTAATCTACCCCTATCTTAATTATGGTATCTGTGCATGGGGGTCTACCACTGCAAACCACCTTAAGCCCATCAATCACCCAGCAAAAATCTGCTATCAGAATAATAACTAACTCTGCTTTCAGACAACACTCAGCTCCCTTGTTTAAATCCCTAAACTTGCTAAATATTAACTCCCTCCACACATTCTCTTGTGTCAACTACATCTACAAAACCCTGTTCTTAAATGCAAACCATGCTCTGAAACTCTCTCTGGACAGATGTAATAGGACCCATTATCACCACAACCCAGAAATAAATATCTCTTTGATATCCCCAGGGTCAAACTTAATCTGTGTAAACACTCTATGCAAATTAAGGGACCTAGTCTATGGAACTCACTCCCTAGTGATTGAAAAACTGTAAAACTTTTGCCTTATTAAAAACAAAACCAAAAAGTACTTAATTTCATCTT
>WNGS01135789.1:0-10195 GCA_020271785.1 Procambarus virginalis
TCATTGACAATCCAATGTTACACTGATTCTTGTAATGTTATTTGTGTATTTGACTCACTGAATTTGTGCGCCCCTTGAGGGACTTGAAGTAGAGGGGGGTAGAAATAGCCTAAGCTACTCTATCCCTTTGAGATGTATTTCTTGTTTATCTCAATAAACATACTTGAACTTGAACTTGAGGGACTTGAAGTAGAGGGGGGGGGGGTAGAAATAGCCTAAGCTACTCTATCCCTTTGAGTTGTATTTCTTGCTTATCTCAATAAACATACTTGAACTTGAACTTGAACCTCTGCTCTTCAGTTAGTTTTAGTTTAGTTCATTTATTATGCACCCCATACCCATCTTGTGGGCGGTAGTGGAAAGGGTTACAGAGGCACATAATGGGCTCAGGGACTGAACCCCACAATTCATTTAGCTAAGCAAGTTACAATCTTGATGAGCTAGTTACAAAATTCAATATAAGTCGTCACATCAACAATGGGTTCGAGATCGACCTCAAGTACAGGTTCTAAATTAAGCAACTGACATGTGGAGAGCTAGTGTCAAAATTTATATGTTTGTCCTGCACACCGCCCCCCATCCAGTGGGCAGCGGTGGATAGGTTACAATCACTCAGTTACTACCTACAGTTAGCAAACTGGGGATATTTGGCTAAAATTTCTGGTAGCAGATCATTTTGAATGAAATATTTACACATCGCTGGAACATTGGTTATAGAATTGTCTCTAAATTCACGTATCTTTTCGCACTCCATCACATAGTGACGGAGGGTGTGCGAATAATTTTGTTGACACAGTTTACATTTGGTCAGGTCTACATCGGCAGATAATGAGAATTCCCAGAGATACTTGTAACCGAGTCTAAGCCGAGCAGTAGTAACATCTAGAAGTCTGCTGATTTTATTGGATGATCCATAGATGTGTGGCTCCTCTTGCATGATAGTATGATGATAGATGGAATTACTGGTGTCAATTTCACTTTGCCTCAGATCTACAAGATCTTGTTGAAGTTCTCGGTGCACTGCTGCTCTCAGATTGCTCATTGACAATCCAAGGTTACACTCAACGGCTCTTTTAAAGGCAGATTCTTTGGCTAACTTATCAGCTCTATCATGCATTCGGAGGCCAACATGAGATGGAGACCACATGAAATGGACTCTGTTACCATCCTTAATAATTTTGTTGTATTTGTGTCTAGCTTCGGACACGAGCATGTTACAGTTATGTCTTAAAGAGTTGAGAGCATTTAAGGATGATAAGGAGTCACTTACAATTAATGTATCAAGTTTGGAGACTTGTACACATTTCAGTGCAAGGATCAAGGCAAATAGTTCGGTCTGAAGGGTAGAGGCCCAATTGTTTATACGGACTCCCCACTCAAAGTACAAGCCATCGCCCATTGTCAGAACAACTGCACTTCCAGCTGCACCCGTGGTGCGGTGTAGGGAACCATCAGTGTATATGATTTGAGAGAGAGAATGCTCTGTGGACAGAGCATCAATATGGCTTAAGGCGTTGAGCTTTGCCTCAAGACGAAGCTTGGGCTGATCTCTAATTTGCTTCTTGGGTGGAAAGGGAGGGATTAAAACTGGAAAGGGTGTAACCTCCCACGGTGCAGGAAAGTGCCGTTGTTGTTTCTCTTGGTACACTGGTTCTATTCTGCATTTTCTTCCATGTCGTTTACATGGAAGAAATGCCGTCCAGCCCAATTGGTTGGACAACAACAACAAAGAGCAGCGGTTTCAAGCTCAACAAACCTCAATGTAGAACTAAGCACAGGAGACGCTTTTTCACCCACAGGGTTATAAATCCATGGAACTGCCTACCCGCCGAAGCTGCAAATGCCAAACTCTTTTTAGGTGGATCATCAAGGCAAATGGGAGGACCTTTGACAAGCCGCCGTCTTCCTGTCTTCGTTTTACTCTCAGGTAAATCGGGTAATTTGGTAATTATGTTGTGTATTGGTATGCATGCAACATCCGAATTTTTGTTTGCATTTTTTTGATGCCTCAGTAACTTCTAGATGTTACTGCTGCTCGGCTTAGACTCGGTTACAAGTATCTCTGGGAATTCTCATTATCTGCCGATGTAGACCTGACCAAATGTAAACTGTGTCAACAAAATTATTCGCACACCCTCCGTCACTATGTGATGGAGTGCGAAAAGATACGTGAATTTAGAGACAATTCTATAACCAATGTTCCAGCGATGTGTAAATATTTCATTCAAAATGATCTGCTACCAGAAATTTTAGCCAAATATCCCCAGTTTGCTAACTGTAGGTAGTAACTGAGTGATTGTAACCTATCCACCGCTGCCCACTGGATGGGGGGGCGGTGTGCAGGACAAACATAAATTTTGACACTAGCTCTCCACATATATGTCAGTTGCTTAATTTAGAACCTGTACTTGAGGTCGATCTCGAACCCATTGTTGATGTGACGACTTATATTGAATTTTGTAACTAGCTCATCAAGATTGTAACTTGCTTAGCTAAATGAATTGTGGGGTTCAGTCCCTGAGCCCATTATGTGCCTCTGTAACCCTTTCCACTACCGCCCACAAGATGGGTATGGGGTGCATAATAAATGAACTAAACTAAAAACTGTTTGCAAAGGCGTTCCAGCAGTAGATATAGTTCATCTCCAACGGGGCTGGGTCCAAGGAGCTAGATCTCGCTCCGTATAAACGCTGAGAGGTATGGAGGTAACGGTAGGACTTGTTCCACCTGTCAATTGTGTTATAATCAATCAAGAGATTGATTTTGGCACGATTGAGCTCCCATTTAGTTTATCAATAATACTGTATTTGTTTGCACTGATGAAAACAACTACAATTAAATAAGATATTGTTGGGTTGTGTGGCGGAAAACCCCATAAAGTGGTAAGTACTCTGGTATAATAGCACCAGTGGGAATTAATCATATACCAATAAAGTTTCAACACTCAAAGTTGTTTCAACACTCAAAGTTTCAAAGTTTTTAAAGTTATCATTTAAAAAGGTAATGAGATGAATCCTAAAATCCCAGTTGAAAACAGTTCATACACTCAGTAAGAATAAAAAGGTACGACTAAGAATAAGAAAGCAAGTAAATGGTTGGAATTGGGTGAGTATAATAGAGTGTGGGTGAGTAAATAGTGAGAGTAGAGAGGAGAATTGAAATTGAAATAAGTTTATTGAGGTAAAATACACACAAAAGGGATGAGGTAGCTCAAGCTATTCTCACCCCGTTCAGTACACGGTGTTAATACATACACAGACACACAACACAAAGACTAAACATATTACCGAACCTTCTGAGAGATAAAGTTTTAGTTTAGTTCATTTAGATATACATTTCGTCGTTAGAGAGGAGAGATATATATGGCGGGAGGTTGTGGCGGCGGCCGCCAGGTGGCTCCACCAGCAGGGCCACCTTGCCGGAAACACACAGATGACACAACTCTGGCAGATGCCTCAGTAACTTGTATTATTCTACGCCTCAGGTGACCTCAGGTGAGACGAGCCGGACTCTGTTGCTCTGTTTAAGGGTACACCTTGTCTCCCGGCCAGGGAGAGGCGGGAGAAATGGTGTGAAGGAGGTTCAGAGACGTATTAAAGTGTAGAGAAGGTTAGAGCTGCCATTTTGGCAAGTCAGATGATGTCAACACAGACACTGCCCACATTCTCAGGCAAGTCTGTCCTCGCCTTCCTCACGCCTTCTTCACCACACAGGCACTCTTCCTCATGAATGTTCCGATAATTAAGCCTTTTTTTTAGGGATCCGAGTTGTAGTTTGTGAGGAAAATGGAGTATTATAGTGAGGGTTATAGTAAGAGATCCTGCCCTGGCCCAGTGGCACTGGTGGTCTTGCTAGAGTGCCAGACTGTGTGCCGGCAGACAGGCTAGGTGGCACCCAGCTGCTAGGCTTGGCCCTGGTGTGTTGATGCTCGAGTGTGGGATGTCGTGTTGATGCCCTGCATGCTTAGGGTAGTCGTAGACTTTGGTTAGCGTTTGCTGCATGTGGTGCGAGCGACTGGGGTGCCAAGTTGGCTAATTTGTGTGGGTAATCAGTAGGTGTCAGCAGCGGCATGGCCTGCTTTGTGCACGGTCTCAAGGAGCCATCTTCAGAAATTAAGATTGATAGTAAAATGCTTTCGCCTTTTTTATTGGTTTCATGCCACTTGTCAACTTCTTGTATTAACCTGTTTAACCGATTGTCCGGTAGATCAGACATAATTAACTATTATTTACTACTGTCGTTTTGGCTTTGTACGAAAATTAACATTTTCTTTAGTCTTTAATGTTTTTCCTGCCCGAAATGCTTTGCGTAATAGTGGCTTTAGGCATTGTATGTACTTGCTCTATCTATAAATCCATCAACTTTGTATCTTACCTTGTATGTATGTACCTTATTTATTATTATTATTTATTTTCGTGCATTATGTTGTCGACGAGCTTGGGTGTAAAGTGGAGCGAGGATACGAGCGTTTTGGAGACTGACAAATTGCATTGGTCGTCTTGTTCATACTTTCTTATTTTATAACCAATATTTTATAACCTATATAACCAAAATACTATATTTTGAATACAGTAGTGTTATTTAGGTGGGTAAAATTGGCGCTGCTTGGCCACCCGAGGCTGCTACTGGTGTTGAGAGAGGAAGTGAAAATATACTGTAACATTATTAACTCCTTTAATACATAAGTGAACTGAAAGGGAAATGTTTTATCTATAAAATGACACGAGAGCATATTCTGTAATTACACTAGTTTGAAGTATTAACCCAACTGTGTTGTAAGAGGTCAACATTACAGTGCTCAGCCGAAGATGAGCCACCCCAGGGAGGCGTGCTTGGCCACCCCCGGGGAGCCGTGCTCGGCCACCCCAGGGAGCCGTGCTCGGCCACCCCAGGGAGCCGTGCTCGGCCACCCCCGGGGAGCCGTGCTCGGCCACCCCCGGGGAGCCGTGCTCGGCCACCCCCGGGGAGCCGTGCTCGGCCACCCCCGGGGAGCCGTGCTCGGCCACCCCCGGGGAGCCGTGCTCGGCCACCCCCGGGGAGCCGTGCTCGGCCAGTTATAGCACTGGTGTATACTGTATCCTCCACTTGTCAAAGATGGTCTCAAAAATTATATCCCTCATTCATACACCACTGTTCAACATACCAGTAATATTATTGTGTACCTGCTACTTGGTAATCACAAAACCATAATCCAAATGGATGACCATTAGTGTATTTGCCAACTACCTACATCAATTGCCCAGATTTTGTGGCTGGTATGGTGGGAACCATTAAAAGTAAAGATCTGATAGTATGGTATGGTAGTATGCATGCATATACATGGTAGTATGGTGTGTGACTATGCTTTGGTTGCTTATGACTGTGTATGAATATTGATAAGAGTGTATACATCTTATTGCTTCAACAGCTTCATAAGGTATTGATGTAGAAATATGTTTATCACTGATGAGGCATTAATCATGTAAGCTTCATTTCTGCCGTTACTGGCTGTGACTGCTACGATAGGGATGGTGTTTTATCATTATAAAGCATGTATTGAGATATGCAATCAACTTGGAATTCTTGGCTTCTTTCAATTTTGAGAGGAGAGTTTTACGACAATTGACAGATGCAGGACAAAGATCATAATTTAAATACACTTGCTTCTTTTAATTTTGTCGCTCTCCGCCACTGTCTTTTTCTGTCAACTGCTGCAGGGTTACAATGATGGACTGGCTCGTGTTGCTTGGTTTCTCAACACCATGGATCTTTGCACTGGTTGGTTTTGATAAATTTTAGAACCATCACCGAGTTGGGTTTTTCTGGATTCTTTCCTGGAGTCTCCTTATTGTTATTAGATATTGTAGGAAGGTTTAAATTCAGTCTTTGATATGCCACAAATGAAAGATTGTTGCAGTTCAGTAATGTGAATGCTGCCACTTTCATGTGGTGTCACCTGCGGAAAATTAGTGATTTCCCATACTGTACATAACACAGTACCAAGTTATTTACAGTATTTGATACATGTACTTGCTTTTCCTCCCTCACTCATTGTTAACACTTGCTTTTGTCATTGTCATGGGCTGTCATCTATGAGACTTAACCTTTTGACAGCGGCTATCTAAAGGTCATACCAGCCTGTGAGTAAAAAATAATTCCCAATAATAATTTTTATTAAAGAATTGTTAATTTGTATGCAGAATGTAAGAAAAAACATAAGGGGAATATTTATAGTTTCACTGGGTGGAGGGGCTGTGGAAGGTTGCATGGTGATTGTCATTTGTCAACACCCGGTGCACGACTTTGCCGACGCTTCCTGTTGTATCCTTGGATGTTTCACAGATTGTTTTATCACTTGTTTCTCTTTACATCCACAGAGCTGTTATAACTATATATGCATTATACATGTAAAACCCAGACAATAATTGTTTAAATCTTTGTATGGTGATGACTACATTACCCTGTGAAACAATGTATGATGTTAACTGCTGTCCAAAGGTTAATTTTTGTAATTAAGATGTTGCCTCTATTTTACATGTAAATGGACTTCATAATAATGCTACAATTCTACAATATGCTGGCTATTCCCTCAGCATTTGCTATCACTATGCTTATTGTAATAAATGCATTTTTCTTTTGTATTATGCCAATAAATTATTGCATTTCAAGACCATTGATAAATGTATTAGGGTGCTGTACATTATAGCAAATATTTTTTTGTATCAGTTTCCTAATAAAAGAATTATAATTTCCTGTCATTTGAGCTTAACAGTAGTAAAAGCATGTCTGATGTTCTGCTGACAACTTTTAAATAACCATCTCCTTCTACCCCCAGTCTCGGCACGATGTCGAGCATAAAACAGGTGATCAATGATGCTGTGGAGAAAGGTAAGGAGGTATACGAAAAAGGTATGTAGACCTTCTTGTTAGGGACCCCTCGCAACCCACGCACATTTGTATCCTTTGCTGCTGTCACTACAGGTAGGGTGATCAGCATCCAGTAATGCTTTACTCTGCCATGTAGGAGTTATTGTGTATTGCAATTAACCATTATTGTTTATGCATTCAAAACCTATCCAGAATGCCTATTATGTCTGATGTAATTGATCTCTTAATAAAAGACATTAAATGTTCGTTTGATGTCAGTATTACTGATTTTAGGTACAGGGTATTTATACAAGATTTATTTTTATTGATATAAATGTTATAGAGATTTGTGGTAACATTCTGGTGAGAGAGAAGCTTAGTGCACAAGTATTTTCATAACTGAAGGACTGGTGTATGTATTAAAGGAGAGTATTGTAAAGCATTTGCATTGTTAGTGATATCAGTTAACTTGGTATAATTTCATATTAGAATAAAAGGACATGGTTAAAAGCAACATTGCCTTTTTCAATTAAATTAAAAAAATGGTACTGCACTGACCAAAACTAAATGTATATAGTTTTAGTTCAGTCTCGCTCACGTCAAGTTATCGTTTCCTGGTTTATCCAAATTCAATAGTACAGCTTTCTACTTTCTAATTGTGTTGTACGTCAGTATGTGTACTATAGTCCTCATCCTTCCTAAGTACTGTACTACCAAAAACAGGAGGATGGGTTGTTAACCAGATAAGATTTCAACTGAGATTTAATGGTGCAGAAGTAGTTTCTAAAAACATTGGACATAATGAGAAAATCAGTAAGGGCCATGAAGAGGATTCATACCTGCATAAATGGTACTCCTGAGCATGTGCCCAAGATACTACACCATGACCTGGTCAAAAGTAATGCATCCTGGGATTCAACTGAATCCTCTAGGGGTCTTAGGCTTCTACTGAAGCCCATCAAGGCCTCAGGATCCCTAGTTGATGAAAGAGTGAATATTTCCATGCTTCCAAATTCAGGAAAACATTAAAATTGCATATACAGTGGCTCATCCATTTATGAATTTAATCCTTTCCAGAGACGGGTCGTAACTCGAAACAATTTTCCCATAAATAATGTAAATTGAATTAATTCATTCCACACTTGTACAAAATATTAACTTCAAAATACATTTCATACATAATACACACACACATTTGTACTGTAGTATGTACAAGTTATAGCTTACTTTATTGATGACTTGTTGGCGTATGTAAGACGGTGAGGAGGGGGGGCGGGAGGAGAGGTGTTACTCTTTGTACTCTTGGAAGGGCCATTCCCTTCCATTATAAACATAGGCAGTGATGACTTCTCTGGGGTACTGTATCCTACGTTTTTCCTGCATACCACTAGGACTAGTTGTGGCTCACTTCTGTTTTTTCACTCACTATGAACCTTCCACAGGACTGTTTTCCCTACGTTTTAACAGTCTGTAGTGAGGCATCACATTGTCATTGAAAAGGTTAAGACAATGGCTACTGGAGCTTGATTTGGGTGAGTTGTTTCAACAAAACTCTGCATTTCTTCCATACTGCACATACTTCTTAATGTTGAGGAACCCCATGGGTGTGGTGATATATTACTTTTGTTTAGAAAGCTGAAACACAATGAAATTTTTTACAAAGAATTCAAGCCCGATCGTCACTAAGCGGACAGTCTGGTAAATGAAGCAGGATTGCCCATGCCACCAGGAACCACCTGCTCGTCAACCCATAATGTATCACCAAAGTCACAAGTTGAGGCAAGGGTCATAAGTCCAGTCGAGTTTCCGACGAAATTGGAGTCGTAACTCTAAAAATTCTTAAATAGGGGCATTCGTAAGTTGAGGTTCCAATGTACTGTACGTCCTTTAGGGGATGTACAGTCGTAAAGTTTTTATAAGGTCTTCAGGTTGGTGGCAGGTTCGGCTCCTACCTTCTTACCTTATGTACTGTATTGTCTTGTTTGCTACAAGGCATTTTCAAATTTAAGTGAGCATTTATTTTATAGTGCAATATAACACATTAAAATATACCACAATAATTCATGTTACTTTTGGTTCAGCATGATTTTCTTAGTAAATGTTATAAATACAGTATGTGTACATTTTCTTATTTTGAGGATTTGTAATTGTTTTTTTTTCAATTTTTTTTGTTAGAATCCTTGCAGTTGTGTCACATTGTTAGGTAGAGCTTGATGCATATGAACATAGCTTACCATTGTCATTTCAAAATTTAAATTTTGAAATAGTACCAGAAAATAGAATAAAGGCAGGTGCATCTTTTTTCTCTGGAATATTTTAATATTTATATTGTAATTAATTTCTAATACTTAGGTAATTGTTCCTCTTTAGGTGAAGCAGTCATTGAATTGGTGGAGATATGCTCAGGTGCTCCTGTGTGGCTAACATTTCACCAAGGTTTTAAAGAGATTTTTCTAGTGGATTTGAATGTCTTGAGAAACGTCTGATAATGTTAAAGATGTTATATTATGCAGGAACTTTGAAGGCTGGCAAAGAATAGGCTGACTAGACAATTTTGAATGTGGAAATAGAGATTCCATGATAATATTGTCAGTAAATGCTGTAGTATGTTACATACAAGATGCTGTTATGTTTGTGGGTCTCCTCTTTCATACACTGAGGAAGTGCATGACACTGATTATTTGCAAATGAAAATAATTTGTACTATTTGTAGGTTTAATTCCATAGTGTGTGTGGAGCCAGAAGGTGTTGAACAACATGCAGCGTGTGTGGATGTGTGTGTGTGTGGGGCGGTGTTGAACGACCAGCAGTATGCTCTAGTGTTCTAACTTAGTGTTCTTGACAAATGAGGCTTTATTGGACAGACTGTATGTAAATAATCAAATAAGAAAAACTAATTGCTATACATAATTTTATTTTCTACTCCTGTAGTAGATTGTTTCATGGTTCAGTAAATGAAGCTATATAACATGACATTACATATTGTTATGAGTTTACAATTGTCATGCTTATTACATGACTGGGATTACAGTACAGTATCTGTTTATTTGGTTAGTATAGTCTTGTGATTAGATCTTCATCGAAATGCACATATGGATGTTTGTAGCTTTGTATATCAGTGATTATTGGTTGGGTTGGTATTGCTGGTGCTGTGATACCTGCGAGGTAATAAACTATTATTAGTGTTGAAGATGATAAAGCCTTGCAGGTGTTGAGTTGTGTTACTTCTTGTGGCAGCTGCATTTTATCTTAATATGGATGACATCTGTCATAACAGTATACAGTATTCATTAACTGTTATAACATGATTGACAGTGTTTCTACGTAACCAATTACAGTATGTGATTTT
>WNGS01135793.1:7500-11995 GCA_020271785.1 Procambarus virginalis
CCCAGGACTTGTAATTCTGTGGCGCGGGTTCGATTCCCGCACCGGCAGAAACAAATGGGCAAAAGTTTCTTTCACCCTGAATGCCCTGTTACCTAGCAGTAAATAGGTACTGGGAGTTAGTCAGCTGTCACGGGCTGCTTCCTGGGTGTGTGTGGGTGTGTGTGGTGTGAAAAAAAAAGTAGTTAGTGTAGTTAGTAACAGTTGATTGACAGTTGAGAGACGGGCCGAAAGAGCAAAGCTCAACCCCGTAAAATACAACTAAGTGAATACAACTAAGTGAATACACACACACACACATACACACATACACACATGTGTATGTGTGTCTTTCCTTCCTGTCCTCTCTCCCCCCTTCACTGGATCCCCCGCCCCTCAAAAGGGGAAAAGCTCAGGCGACGAAATGAAGGAAATGTTCGCCCAGTTTCTGGAGGACATCAAGAGTGAGATGAAGGAAATGATGCAGGAAATGAAGAATGAAATAAGCAACCTAAAAAGAGAGCTGACAGCAGCAAAGGAGGAGATTAGGGCCCTCAAAGAGAACAGTATCGATGCTGAGACTCGGATAACCACCCAGGGAGCAGGTGGCAACGGTATTTTGGAAGGGAATGCCACAAGGAAAGCAACATTTGCAGAAATGCTAAAAAAAATAACTGAAGTAATGACTGCAGTGATGGAGGTGGCCAAGAAAGCAGCCACCTCACAGGAGGCGGCACGCTCCACCAGCCAACTGCTGGAAAGGAACAGATCAGTGGTTGCTGTGGGCATTAAAGAGCAGGAAGGCTCTAACAGGACAGAGTGGAATGACAAGGACAAAGCAGCAGTGAATGAAGTACTGAAGGCACTAGACATGGAAGGGACTGAGCATAGCATTGAGAAGGTTTTCAGGCTAGGTTGGTACAACAAAGACCGAGACCGAATGATAAAGATAGTGTTTGCGAACGAGAGCACAAAGGAGAAGATTCTATCAAGGAAGAGCTCCCTGAAAAACGTGGTAAAATTAAAAAATGTATTCCTCCAAAGAGACATGACAAGGGAAGAGAGAGCCGTGGTGGCGGAAGCAAGGAAGAGGGGCAGGGCGAGAGGGGAAATCCAGGAAGTCACAGCTACAAACACAACACCCATAGATGCGAGGGGGGAACCCACAACCAGCTACCCAGTAACACCAGAGGGGAGGACAACCCTGCCACCCTCCTCTGCATAGAAAACACACCTACCCCAAACCCTCCTGCCGCCACTCGACTGTTCAGCCATATCTCCCCCCCCACACCCAATCCTCACCCTCCTACCCCTCCCCTCCTCCCACCGAGTCCTCCCTCCCCCCCTTTCCTTCCTGTCCTCTCTCCCCTTTCACCCGTACCCTCCTGCCTCTCCCCCTTCACTGGATCCCCCGCCCCTCATCCTAGTATCCTCTGAGACCCTGTTATCCACCTCACAGGTCTTCACACCCATGGAACAGCTTCCCCACCAGCAGAACACTCACCAAGAAGGCGATTTGAGAAGGACAGAAGAAAGTGAGCCTCAAAGCAATGTATACTAACATAGATGGAATTACAAATAAAACAAATGAGCTTGGAGAACGGGTACTAGAGGAAAACCCAGACATAATAGCCCTCACAGAAACAAAACTATTATGTTATGAGGAAAGAGAGGGAAGGAAGAGATGGTGGTGGTGTAGCTCTACTGTAAGAAAAGGCTGGGATTTTGAGGTGATGGATATTCAGGGCTGTGAAGGTTTCAGTGATACATAGCAGGTACCATAACAAATGGAGGGAAAAAAATTATAGTCGTAGTCATATATAATCCACCACCAAATGACAGAAGACCTAGACAGGAATATGATAGAAACAACATGGCCACCATGAACATAATAGAAAGAGCAGCTTCTGTTGCTAGAAGGAATGGATCTGGACTCCTAATTATGGAGACTTCAACCATGGGAAGATAGATTGGGAGAACAGAGACCCGTATGGTGGGCCAGAAACATGGAGAGCTAAGCTGATGGATGTGGCAACAAGAAACTTTCTAAGCCAGCACGTCAAGGATCCAACAAGAATGAGAGGAGAAGATGAACCAGCAATGCTAAGTTTGATATATACCCTAAATGAGTGGGATATAAGGGAAGTTAAGATGGAAGCACCCTTGGGAATGAGTGACCACAGTGTATTGAACTTTGAGTACCTGGTAGAGCTAGGAATTATCTCTCCCAAAAAAGAACTAGGAATCAAAAGTCTGGCATACCGCAAAGGGAATTATGAACAGATGAGAAGTTTCCTAAGTGACATACCTTGGGACACAGACCTCAGAGATAAATCTGTACAGGGTATGATGGACTATGTTACCCAAAACTGTCAGGAGGCAGTAAACAGGTTCATCCCGGCCCAAAGGGAAAAATCCGAGAAGCAACGGAAGAACCCATGGTGTAATAGGGCATGTATGGAAGCGAAGAAACTGAACAATAGGGCGTGGAGGAACTTCCGGAATAACAGAACACCAGAAAGCAGAGAGAGATACCAGAGAACCAGGAATGAGTACATCAGGGTGAGAAGAGAAGCAGAGAAAAGTTTTGAAAATGATATAGCAAACAAAGCTAAGACTGAACCAAAGCTACTCCACAGTCACACCAGAAGGAAAACAACAGTGAAAGAACAGGTATTGAAACTTAGAACAGGCGAGAACAGGTATACAGAGAATGACAAAGAGGTGTGTGAAAAACTCAACAAGCGGTTCCAGGAGGTCTTCACAATAGAACAAGGGGAGGTCACTGTGCTAGGAGAAAGGGAGATAAACCAGGCGGCCTTGGAAGAGTTCGAAATTACGAGAGAGGACGTCAAGAGGCACCTGCTGGATCTGGATGTTAGAAAGGCTGTTGGGCCAGACAGGATCTCACCTTGGATACTGAAAAAGTGTGAAGAGGCACTTTGCTTGCCTCTCTCCATAGTGTATAGTAAGTCACTGGAGACGGGAGACCTACCGGAAATATGGAAGACGGCAAATGTGGTCCCAATATACAAAAAGGGTGACAGGCATGAGGTACTGAACTTCAGGCCAGTGTCCTTGACTTGTATACCATGCAAGGTGATGGAGAAGATCGTAAGAAAAAACCTGGTAACACATCTGGAGAGAAGGGACTTTGTGACAAATCGCCAACATGGGTTCAGGGAGGGTAAATCTTGACTTACAGGCTTGATAGAATTCTACGATCAGGTGACAAAGATTAAGCAAGAAAGAGAGGGCTGGGCGGACTGCATTTTCTTGGATTGTCGGAAAGCCTTTGACGCAGTACCGCATAAGAGGCTGGTACATTAGCTTGAGAGTCAGGCAGGTGTAGCTGGTAAGGTGCTCCAGTGGATAAGGGAGTACCTAAGCAATAGAAAGCAGAGAGTTACGGTGAGGGGTGAGACCTCCGATTGGCGTGAAGTCATCAGTGGAGTCCTACACGGCTCTGAAGTCGGTCCTATCTTGTTTCTGATATATGTAAATGATCTCCCGGAGGGTATCGATTCATTTCTCTCAATGTTTGAGGACGATGCCAAAATTATGAGAAGGATTAAAACAGAAGAGGACTGTTTGAAGCTTCAAGAAGATCTAGACAAGCTGAAGGAATGGTCGAACAAATGGTTGTTAGAGTTTAACCCAACCAAATGTAATGTAATGAAGATAGGTGTAGGGAGTAGGAGGCCAGATACAAGGTATCATCTGGGAGAGGAAATTCTTCAGGAGTCAGAGAAAGAAAAAGACTTGGGGGTTGATATCACACCAGACCTGTCTCCTGCAGCACATATCAAGAGGATAACATCAGCAGCATGTGCCAGGCTGGCCAACATACGAACAGCATTCAGAAACTTGTGTAAAGAATCATTCAGAACTTTGTATACCACATATGTCAGGCCAATTCTGGAGTATGCAGCCCCAGCATGGAGTCCATATCTAGTCAAAGATAAGACTAAACTGGAAAAGGTTCAAAGGTTTGCCACCAGACTAGTACCTGAGCTGAGAGATATGAGCTACGAGGAGAGACTACTGGAATTAAACCTCACTTCGCTGGAAGACAGAAGAGTTAGGGGGGACATGATCACCACATTTAAGATTCTGAAGGGAATTGATAGGGTAGTGTGACGATAATCTCTTCCCAGAGATTGAGCCTGCTCTTCCCTTCCTTCATCACGTTCCACAATATATTCAAGATACGTTTTACAGTGCTTAAACGTATATCCAAGACCAGCCACGCACCTGCAAACTCCCCCTCCCCCCATTCCTACACACCTGGTCGGCGCGGCGACCCGCCAACTACACTCCCAGTCTGAAACTACCGACTTGCCGGCTGTCCTGCATTCTGTCATTGTCATGGACTGTCATTGGCCGTTCGAGAACACGCCACTACAGTCCTTCTCCAACCACGTTGCTAGCCAAGGCAACGTCGGGGTCGACTGGCAGCACTACAGGCAGAATATCTAGTGCTCTCATGCTATGAACACTTAGTTGACTCACCTTGTGT
>WNGS01135800.1:0-10810 GCA_020271785.1 Procambarus virginalis
AGGCCAGGGGATGCAGGGGATCCCGGGAGGGGGGTGGGCGTTTTGAGTGTATCGCCCAGGAACGCAGCAGCGAGACGATTGGTGCGTCCCCGTGCGCGCGTAAATACCCCCCCCCCCAAGATGCACGCTCAACCACGGTCGGTTAGCCAGCGAGTATGTTATTACATTTTCTTCCTTTCCAGAAATCCGCCGTTGCCTTGCATACAGCGTCTATTTTCTGTGGTGGAAGAAAATGCACATCAAGTGGGGCTTAATTTATTATTAATTATTATGTAAATTAATTACATAAATTAATATTATATAAATTAATTACAAAATTAATTATATAAATTAATTACAAATTAATTACAAAATTATTACATAAATTAAAATAATAATCATAGATGACTATTATTGAGCTTATCACTTTGGGGGTTCCGACGGAGCACCCCCAATCCTGGAGGGCCAGCGGCGCGGAACCCCACCCCGAAATAATTTGTGACCATGTAATCTATATTTTGCTCCACTACTTACTGGTTGAGTATGGGGTGCATAACAAATAAAAGCCTCCTTCGGGGGCGCTTGTTTCTGAACGTGTTAGTCTTAAATCCTTTAATCTCAAATCTTGCTACAAATACCTCTTATATAGTTATGTACTTTCGCAACCCAATGTACCTCTTGTATATAAATAAATAGATTTCAACTGTAAGGGGTATGTTTGCACCTTGTTATTCTAATAATGGATAAATAATTCTAATAATGGAGCGCTAATTATATGAACAAGTGCCATGTATTTATTCAGACGAGAACAACAGCGAACACAAACAGCGCATATACGAAAGGAATGGTTTGTATGTACAAAATTCTCAGTGAACGAAGTTGTTTCTAGCCCGGTATCCGAAATTGCAGTAGACGACTTGACCAGTCCCCACCCTATGGGGATGGTCCATTATGGTTCGGAGCACATCCACTATGGGAGAGCTGTTCCTTCAAAAAACATAATCGTGTAGCATTATGTTTAAAGAAACAATTCCAAGTACATTCTTTGATTGAAAAACATGGGGAAATATAAGTCTTAATTGTAAATGACCAGTTTTAAACCAAAATAAGAAGTAAGAAAAATGATATGTGGAACCAGACAAAAACATTGGAACGCTTAGGTGATGAGAGGGTAAACAAGCGCCGCCATTTTAGTAGCACCAGCCGGTGATGTCCAGCACGAGCATTAAGGGAAAACCTTGAAAAACTGCACCTATCATAAAGAAGAAGCACCACCATTGACCGCCAAGTGCTCACTTCAAGTCTAACTCTAAGAAACAACACTCAAGCCTTGACGCTTCTCCCAACATCGGGGGAGAAAACCTTCACACAAACTGCACCTGTCATAAAGAAGATGAAGACTCACCAGTGTCCACAGTGTCCAAAGTATTCACCGTCCTCACATGTGAAGACACACATGTTAGTGCATTCAGGTGACAAATTTCACGAGTGTCCAGAGTGTGGAGAGATTCAGTCAGCTGGAAATATGAACAGGCACAAGATGGTGCATGCGGATGAGAGACCTTTTCAATGTGCCGAGTGTGGCAAAAAAATTTAGAGAACGTGGAAAAGTAATACAGCACATGTTAGTGCATTCAGGTGACAAACCTCATGAGTGTCCAGAGTGCGGGAAGAGATTCAGTCTGCGTGGAAATATGAAGACTCACAGGATGGTGCATGCGGCTCAGAGACCTTTTCAATGTGCCGAGTGTGGGAAAAAATTTAGAGAGCGTGGAACTATAATAAAGCACATGTTAGTGCATTCAGGTAACAAACCTCACAAGTGTCCAGAGTGTGGGAAGAGATTCAGTGATCGTGGAAGTATGAAGAGGCACAGGATGGTGCATGCGGATGAGAGACTTTTCAATGTGCCGAGTGTGGCAAAAAATTAGAGAACGTGGAAAATAATACAGCACATGTTAGTGCATTCAGGTGACAAACCTCATGAGTGTTCAGAGTGTGGGAAGAGATTCAGTCTGCGTGGAAATATGAAGACTCACAGGATGGTGCATGCGGCTCAGAGACCTTTCAATGTGCCGTGTGGCAAAAAATTTAGAGAACGTGGAACTATAATAAGACACATGTTAGTGCATTCAGGTGAGAAACCTCACGAGGTCCAGAGTGTGGGAGAGATTCAGTCAGCGTGGACATGTGAAGACTCACATGTTAGTGCATTTGGTGATAAACTCATGAGTGTCCAAAGGTGGAAAGAGATTCAGTTGTCTTAGTGATATGAAGAGGCACAAGATGATACATGCAGATAATAGGCTAAACACTTTGAGTGTGGAAGATAATTAAGAGAATGTTGAAGGATAATGAGGCTCATAATGATATCAACTTACCTTTAATCTAACAGTGTGCTATCACAATGTCAGTTGGATGTTCTTCAGAGGTAATTATATTTTGTTTGACAAATACACTTCACAATGAAAGGTAAGCTGAAGATATTTTATTATATTGTTCTTTTATGAAAGTTAGATGACCAAGCAAGAACTAGAGCAGCTGTCACTAGGAAAACTCAAAATTGCTTATAAGTACAGTATGAAATATCTCTTTTAATTTAGCAAAGGTAAAACAAAGCTTTAAATGTTTTTCTTCATATTTATGTAAATAATGTGCTCCTTTTTTTGCTTTCTGTGGAAATTTATTTAATATGTAATATACTCTGTAGCTAAGTTATGGCCATTTTTGTTTAATATTATTTAGCATTAGTGCTGGTGAAGAAGACAATCTGAGACGTACTTAAGGTGAGACCATTTGATTGGTAAGGAAATGTATATTAATCAAGGAATTTTCTCGTCAAATTCATATGCAAACTGATGTCCATTTTTTATTTTTTGTTTAGGCCTATTTATGAGTTCTATTCTTGATTATAAATATTTCACCGAAGAGTATATTGAAGGCTGATTGGCATTTATAGCTGTCAGTCAAGTTAATATGAAATTTAAATTTATATTACTCTAGAAATTTATCACTCTAAATTTATCAGAAATTTTTTACTCTAGCCTAACTTTATCGATCGTTATCAGTTTTTACTCTACCCTAACTTTTCAACAATTGTCTGGGAATAATATTTTACCAATTTACCTGAGGGCCACTAACCGAGTGGCCTCGATGAGACAGGAAGCCGTCGGCTTGTTGAAGGTTCCTCCCAGCAAACACAGAACGTTTGTGAACGTTTTAAATGGTGCCACAAAGGTAATACTCTAACATTTGACATAAATACGTATATCTGACGTTCTTAAAACCACTAGATATAACTAAAAACATGTATTCTTGAGACACGGTTTTTTAAGATTTATGTAAAAATTTAAAAATAATAGTGAATGCTATGGAATTATAATGTTTTCTTGCTTTATATATAAAAATAAAAAATTTCAGTCAACATTTCATTTTTTTTGTTTACTTTATGTAAACCTATCCAATTTACGTTCTTATAACATAAATATAACATTTATATGTCGTCAATATAACGTTATTTACACGACATCGTTACGTTATTATAATGTTATATTAACGTATAATTCCTGTATAAAAAACAAATATATATTGAGCTTTATATTTTAAACCTTGTAAAATTGTCGTAAAACTTGGAATAAGACAGTAAGCATGCTTTATTTATGAAAATATAGAAACAAATCAACAAAAATCATAAACCACATGTCACCCCTATATATAATTCTTTAGTTGTCTTTCCAGAGAATGTAATTTAAGCTTTGACAATCTTTCTTCAAATGACAGGTTTCTAATTTGGGGTATTAACTTTGTTATTCTTTACTGGAAGCATTCTAGTAAATTTTGAAAATTAAAATAAATTGAACCCCATGCACAGATACCATAATTAAGATAGGGATAGATTAGTGCATAATATAGAGAGATGAGACCAGAGTTAGGTACATAATATCTGATTTTGGAGAGTATCCCAACTGTTTTAGCGATTTTCTTAGTTATGTGTTGTATGTGGGTACTGAAGTTTAGTCTCTTGTCTAGGAATAGGCCAAAAAACTTTCCATCTTTTTATTGCTAATGTTTACATTATCTATCTGAAGCTGAATTGCATTTGTAGATTTGCTTCCAAATAAGATGTATAGTAGGTCTTTGCTATGTTAATTGTTAGCTTGTTGGTTGACATCCATATGTGGACTTTTTTTAGTTCATTATTAACAACATTATTTAGTGTATGTGGGTTGGGGTTAGAGTAGATGAGGGTAGTATCATCAGCAAACAAAATAGGTTTCAGAATGTTAGAGACATTAGGCAGATCATTGATGTATATAAGAAATAGGAGAGGTCCCAAGATGCTGCCCTGTGGCACTCCAACGGTTATTGGTAGAGTGGGAGAGGTTATATTATTGATGGCTACACATTGGTGTCTATCACTAAGATAGGATTGGATATAGTCCAGTGCATGGCCTCGGATTCCATAATGATGGAGTTTAAGTAAGAGGTAATTGTGATTAACAGTATCAAAGGCCTTTCTCAGGTCAATGAAGAGTCCAATCGGAAACTCATTTTTGTCAAGGGCAGAGTAAATTATATCAAGGAGACTAATAATTGCATCGTTGGTACTCTTTTAGGAGCGGAAGCCAAACTGACAGGGGCTAAGAATGTCGAATTTTACGAGATAGGAGTAGAGCTGTTTGTAGATAATTTTTTCAAATATTTTTGATAGTATGGGTAGGTTTGATATTGGTCTATAATTGTTTATGTTTGCCGGATTACCTCCTTTATGAACTGGCGTTACTCTTGCTTTTTTAAGGATATCAGAGAAGGAATGACACTCAAGGGATTTGTTGAACAGCAGAGCTATAGGTGGCGCAATGGCATGGGAGGCGCTCTTGTATACAATGGACTGAGCTTTGCATACAATGGAGCTTTGGTTTTTAGTGAGTGTATGATGGACACAACATCTGTCGGGCTGACTGGTGAAAGAAGAAGAGAGTTTGGATAGCTGCCTGAGAGATATATGTGTTCATAATGTGTCTGAGTCTGTGGGATTTTACTGGCAAGGTCAGCACCAACCGATGAAAAGAAGCTATTAAATTCATTTGCCATTTCTAAGTCAGTTGACGGTGTAAAGCCATCCTTAGAGAGTGTTATCTGGTTGTGGGAGTGTTGTTTAGTTCCTAGGATATTAGAGATGGTATTCCATGTGATTTTCATGTTGCCTTTTGCTTCTAACTCTATCGTCATTACCTATCCTCTAAACCTTACATTTGTCAGAATTAAACGGCCTCCGCCAATCATTTGACCATATATCAGTACCCAATTTAGATCGTTCGATCGATCAATTTAGACCTCCTTGTATCATATATCATCATACATGATGATATAATGATACACACTATTGGGTATGCTGATGATATAATGATACACACTACTTGTTATGCTAACATGCAGAACACTCTTAACTCTGTATTAGTCTCATGTCAGGACTTCGGTTTAGTCATATCTCAGCAGAGGAAACAAAGATACTAAACGGGTGTCCACCCAGGCAGGGAGGAGCTGTTCACAAGATGCAACTGTATGATATGGCTCCCAGCTTGACTATGTTAACAGATTCAAATACCTTGGCCTTGTATTGTCCTGTTGTATTTCTGACTCTGTCGTCAGTATAAAGAGAGGCTCCATAAGCCCTCTCTTGGAGATGTTGCAGGTTATCACTCAGGCTATGGTGCCAATGTCACAATTGTCAAAATGATGTACCTTGCATACATCAAATCTTTAGTGGATTATGCTGCACCTCTGCTTGCCTTGATGACTGAAAGAAAGCTTAAAGGGCTTGAAAACTTGCAGAACGAAGCCTTGAAGATAATCCTTGGATGCCCCTAGTACCACAAAGATACTTAACATGAGGAAGGAACTTAATATTAACTTAATAATAGAATATGAGTGCATATATTGTACTGCATTACTCCTTGTAATGATCCTCATATTGTGCTTCAGTAATCCAATGTATAACCCTGAGATGTTTTCCTAATTGTATTTAGGATTCCTTGTTCATTATTGTATTGTGTATTGTTATTATTGTGTATTGTTCTGATCTGCTTTTGTGTCGAAAATTCTTGCATCGTACCTGTAAATTTTTTTTGACAATTTTACTGTAATTATCCTGCTTAAAATCATCTGTACTTGTAAAGTAAAGCTGTAATGTACCTGTTAAACACTTTTTATCAATTTTACTCCTAATTATTTCTCTAAAACTTTGTTTGTTTAAGGATTTGCTCAAAGATTAGTTTATAAGGACTTGCCCGAAATGCTATATATATCTAGTGGCTTTACAAGATTGTAATTCCAACTTAAACTCTATGTTGTCTCTTAACCCCCAATGTACGTTCTTGTATATATATAAATAAATAAAATAAATAAATAAATAAATAACTAGGGATCGAGGCATTAATGCGCAGTACGTGCTTCCCTCACCTGTGACGTCACAGCGCCATCTGACGACACCATAAACACAGGCGGCCATTTTATGTTCCACCAAGATTAAAGTTTTGTTTTTTAAATTTTGCCCCGAGTGTCGAGTTTATTGGGCAGCGCCCAATGTGTTCGCAATAGAATGTTCTACAAGAACATATGTATAAAATGTCACACAAGGATGCGTTAGACCGGCCGCAAATAAACAACTATACATAGATCACTAGCCGTGAGCTCCAAACAGCGACGAAATGTTTCTATTCTTTTCAGGGTTGTAAACTCCACACTTATTCTACAGCGTTAAATTTGGTATCACTGAAATCGCAATAAAATTCCCTACACGTACATATGCATATAAATGTAGAATCATGATCGCGCCCATCCTCAAGAGTGTGGGAAGTGGGTGAAGTGTTACCCGTTACCGCACATCGACGAAATTAGTATTGAAAAGTTTATTCTTTTCACTGTCCTGACCTTAATTTTCAAAGTACATATTTCATTTTTGTGCCAATGTGTTCGCAATAAAATGTTCTACAAGGACATATGTATAAAATGTCACACAAGGATGCGTTAGACCGGCAACAAAGAAAAAAACCTACGTCGATTAATTACACTCGTCGTGTCAACAATACAATAGTCTTACCACGAAAATCCAATACAATGCCGTTTTCTCTATGCTATGTGACTATTAGAGAAAACAAAAATTGTATGGCAAACATGTTCATAGTATCTCCAAGTCATTGCAAATAGACATGTTATCTTGAGTGAGCTTGCAAGAATGAATATTGGTGGTTGGCTTCTTTGTTGGATCAGGGGTTACTTATCCAACAGGAAGTCATCTGTATTTTTCCAGGGACATAGGAGTGTAACAAGAGACTTTGAACTAGGTACCCCGCAGGGTGGTGTCCTCAGTCCTACCTTATTTAATATCTTAATAAACACGCTGTTAAACTCTATACCGAGCAAACCCAACGTCCCCATCATTAGCTATGCTGATGATATAATGATACACACCACTGGGTATGCTAACACGCAGAACACTCTTAACTCTGTATTAGACTCATGTCAGGATCTAGGTTTAATTATCTCAGCAGAGAAAACAAAGATACTAAATCGGCGCCCACCCAGGCAGGGAGGAGCTGTTCGCAAGATGCAACTGTCTGATGGCTCCCAGCTTGACTATGTAAACAGATTCAAATACCTTGGCCTTGAGGTGCCACTGTATGGGCCTGTTGTATTCAGACTCTGTCGTCAGTATAAAGAGAGGCTCCGAGCTCTCAAGGCTGTTGCAGGTTATCACTCAGGCTATGGTGCCAATGTCAGAATTGTCAAAATGATATACCTTGCATACATCAGATCTTTAGTGGAATATGCTGCACCTCTGCTTGTTTTGATGCCTGAAAGAAAGCTTGGAGGGCTTGAAAAATTGCAGAACGAAGCCTTGAGGATAATCCTTGGGTGCCCTCGTACCACAAAGATACTTAATATGAGAAAGGAACTTAATATTCTGAGCGTTGTTGATCGTGGTACTGAAATTAACTGTCAAATTGGTATAAAAATGCTTAGGCTAACTCATCCTAATCCTTGCACAGAAGCCCTTCAGAATTACTTTATTGAAGATCAGCATTGTTCCAAATGGATAACAAAAACTGGAACTCAACTCAGAATGTATCAGATTCATGATACATTCACATTAACTTGATACATTAATTGTAAGTGACTCCTTATCATCCTTAAATGCTCTCAACTCTTTAAGACATAACTGTAACATGCTCGTGTCCGAAGCTAGACACAAATACAACAATATTATTAAGGATGGTAACAGAGTCCATTTCATGTGGTCTCCATCTCATGTTGGCCTCCGAATGCATGATAGAGCTGATAAGTTAGCCAAAGAATCTGCCTTTAAAGGAGCCGTTGAGTTTAACCTTGGATTGTCAATGAGCAATCTGAGAGCAGCAGTACAGTACACCGAGAACTTCAACAAGATCTTGTAGATCTGAGACAAAGTGAAATTGACACCAGTAATTCCATCTATCATCACACTATCATGCAAGAGGAGCCCCATATCTATGGATCATCCAATAAAATCAGCAGACTTCTAGATGTTACTGCTGCTCGGCTTAGACTCGGTTACAAGTATCTCTGGGAATTCTCATTATCTGCTGATGTAGACCTAACCAAATGTAAACTGTGTCAACAAAATTATTCCCACACCCTCCGTCACTATGTGATGGAGTGCGAAAACATACGTGAATTTAGAGACAATTCTATTACCAATGTTCCAGCGATATGTAAATATTTCATTCAAAATGATCTGCTACCAGAAATTCTAGCCAAATATCCCCAGTTTGCTAACTGTAGGTAGTAACTGAGTGATTGTAACCTATCCACCGCTACCCACTGGATGGGGGGCGGTGCATGTGCAGGACAAACATATAAATTGTGACACAAAGGGGAATATTAATAAGGGTAGAGTTGTCTAAATGTAAACTCTGTCAGCAGAACTATTCGCATACTTTGCGTCATTATATAATGGAATGTGAAAAAATCTCGGAATTTAGAGATAACACCATCAATAGTGTCCAAGAAATGTGTAAGTACTTCATTCATAATGATGTGCTGCCCGAAATCTTAGCGAAGTATCCAGCATTTGCTTACTGTAGGTAATGCATGCACATGACTGTAAAGCTGCCGCCCAGTTGGGTGGGTGTGGAGCACATGACTTTAAAGCTGCCGCCCAGTTGGGTGGGTGTGGAGCACATGACTGTAAAGCTGCCGCCCAGTTGGGTGGGTGTGCAGCACATGACTGTAAAGCTGCCGCCCAGTTGGGTGGGTGTGGAGCACATGACTGTAAAGCTGCCGCCCAGTTGGGTGGGTGTGGAGCACATGACTGTAAAGCTGCCGCCCAGTTGGGTGGGTGTGGAGCACATGACTGTAAAGCTGCCGCCCAGTTGGGTGGGGTCAGCACATGACTGTAAAGCTGCCGCCCAGTTGTTGTGGTGTGGACCACATGACTGTAAAGCTGCCGCCCAGTTGGGTGGGTGTGAGCACATGACTGTAAAGCTGCCGCCCAGTTGGGTGGGTGTGGAGCACATGACTGTAAAGCTGCCGCCCAGACTCACCATAGATGTAAAGTGCCTTGTATAGTGACTGTTGTGAGCCTCTTGTTGACCACTTGCGACACAGAGATTATTGATGTGTGTATTTGTGTGGTATTTGTGTGGTGATTTATATGTATTTATGTATATATGTATACGTATATATATATGTAAATGTATGTAATGAGAATGTGTACATGTATATATAACATTATTAATTTTGTAACTAGCGTTAAAATTGTTATTTGCTTAGCTAAACGAACTAGAGGGTTCAGTTCCTGAACCGATTATGTGCCTCTGTAATCCTTTACATCACCGCCCACGGGATGGGTATGGGTGCATAATAAAGAAAGAAATGGAAATAATAGGGGTATGAATGTATCAACATAAAACATTAATGTTGTGGCCATCAGGTAAAATCAGGTTATTATTTGTAAAGAATTTAAATGAGTTAAACTAAATACGAACTTAATATATTTTGCTAACGCAAAATATATTCCCGAGGTATGGTAATTTCAAATAAATATTTGATATAATTTTTGTAAAAAAAAATTATTTATATTTTCGTATTGCTTGATATATATAGATAGATTTAATGCTGGAGCTGGACATTCTTTAGGCTCGTTGCATTTTGTGGTAGTCGCCGCCATTTTAGAACCATGGGATAGGGACGCCTAGTGGCTTATACACAAACTCCTGCTGCATCTCGATAGTTAAGGTAACTGTTTTCTTTTATTTGTTCTTAAACATGTGTAGTATATATATAAGATTGTGGTGGTAGGCTGGATGGTGTGTTGATGGTGGTGTTGTGTTTGGTGCCCCTAGCTGGAGGCGTGTTGATGGCCCTAGCTGGAGGTGTGTTGATGGCCCTAGCTGGAGGTGTGTTGATGGCCCTAGCTGGAGGCTGTTGATGGCCCTAGCTGGAGGCTGTTGATGGCCCTAGCTGGAGGTGTGTTGATGGCCCTAGCTGGAGGTGTGTTGATGGCCCTAGCTGGAGGTGTGTTGATGGCCCTAGCTGGAGGTGTGTGATGGCCCTAGCTGGAGGCTGTGTTGTGGCCCTGGAGGCGTGTTGATGGCCCTAGCTGGAGTGTGTTGATGGCCCTAGCTGGAGGCTGTTGATGGCCTAGCTGGAGGCGGTTTTGATGGCCCTAGCTGGAGGTGTGTTGATGGCCCTAGCTGGAGGCTGTTGATGGCCCTAGCTGGAGGTTGTTGATGGCCCTAGCTGGAGGCTGTTGATGGCCCTACTGGAGGCTGTTGATGGCCCTAGCTGG
>WNGS01135803.1:0-13351 GCA_020271785.1 Procambarus virginalis
GTTTGTCCGATGATGCAAAATTGGATGGAAAATGGGGGGGGGGGGGGGGGGGGAGAATTGAATCTGAGGGTGATAGTAGGAGGCTCAAGACCGCCTAGACAGACTGAGTGAATGGTCAACAAATGGCTTGTAGAAGTTCACCCGAGTAATGCAAAGTGAATGAAACTATGAGTGAAACAGGAGGCCAGACACAGGATACAGAATAGGAGATGAAGTCTTCTAATGAGACGGATAGAGAGAAAGATCTGGAGTTGATATCACACTAAACCGGTCTCCTGAAGCCCACATAAAAAGGATAACATCTGCGCATAGCGAGGCTGGCTAACATCAGAACAGCGTTCAGGAACCTGTGTAAGGAATCTTCAGAATCTTGTACACCACATATGTAGCCATCCTGGAGTATGCAGCCCCGCATGGAGCCCGTACCATTGTCAAGCACAAGTAAGATGGAAAAAGTCCAAAGGTATGCCATCAGACTAGTCCCAGACTAAGAGGATGAGTTACGAGGAAAGGCTGCGGGAAAATGCACCTTACGACACTGGAAGACAGAAGAGTAAGGGGAGATATGATCACAACCTACAATTCTCAAGGAATCGACGGGTAGACAATGAAAAACTATTTACACTGGGGGGGACGCGAACAAGGGGACAAGGTGGAAACTGAGTACCCACATGAGCCACAAGAGACGTTAGAAAGAACTTTCAGTGTCAGAGTAGTTACAACGGATGGAATGCTTAGGCATGAGTGGTGGAGGCTGACTCCATACACAGTTTCAAGGGTAGATATGATAGAGCCCAAGTGGCTCGGAATCTACACCGTTGGATTGACAGTTGAGAGGGGGACCAAAGAGCAAAGCTCAACCCCCGCAAGCACAAATAGGTGAGTACAAATAGGTGAGTACACACACACACACACACACACACGTACTCACACCTAGGTGAGTACACAAATATCAGGGGGCCAATTACACATTACCAACTACACACAGGCTACCAGGGGGGCCTGGTAGCCTGGTGGATAGCGCGCAGGTTCTCGTAATTCTGTGGCGCGGATTCGATTCCGGCACCAAGCAGAAACAAATGGGCAAAGTTTCTTTCACCCTGAATGCCCCTGTTACCTACCAGTAAATAGGTACCTGAGAGTTAGTCAGCTGTCACGGGCTGCTTCCTGGGGGTGTGTGTGTGTGTGTGTGGTGTGGAAAAAAAAGTAGTTAGTAAACAGTTGAGAGGCGTGCCGGAAGAGCAAAGCTCAACCCCCGCAAACACAACTAGGTGAATACACACACACACACACCACACACACACACACACACACACACACACACACACACACACACACACACACACACACACACGGAGCGTAGCTCTCATCCTGTAACTACACTTATGTAATTGCACACACAAATGGAGGTGAGGAAACATGGAGAGCTAAACTGTTGGAAGGGCGACAGAAACTTTTTAAGTCAGCATGTCAGTGGACCAACATGAGTGAGAGGCAACGATGAACCAGCAAGACTCGACTAGTCTTCACCCTGAATGCAACCCGTCCTCGACTCAAGTCCATTCCATCCAGCAATCGACCCCACAGACGCATTCATAAACTAAACATGCAGTTTCATTCAAAAAGGAATTTTCTCAAATATAAATTATAGTATATATATTAGCATATTTTGCATATATAGTCATAGGTTAGGTTAGGTTAGGTGTTTAGGTTCTGTTGGCGATTATTTGTATTTGTACTACGTGGGTGAAGCATTTACAGCGTTGTGATTCGAACAAAATTCGTCAGTGAAGCACTTGTTCCGGAAGTTTCGAACGAAATCAGTTGTGAGTCGTGTGTAAACAGTTTTTCATTCATAAACAGCGGGTTTGGCGGATGCATGGAATCACTTTTTGGTCTTCGCTTGGAGGACGGGCTGCTGAATGACTCCGACATACGGGAAATCGGTTTCAAAGTCCCCCGTGGGAATGAAAAAGGCAAAGCCTCAACCTAATTGCTGCACAGCCACATTAGGAGAAAAACAACAGTGAAGGAACAGATAATCAAACTGAGGACATGGGTAGACAAATTCACTACAAACGACAAGGAAGTGTGCAAAGAACTCAATAAGAAATTCCAGGTCTTCACAGTAGAGCAAGGGTAAGAATCAGAGTTAAGAGAGGGAATATGGTATACCTTGTGGTATAACCATAGCAACATCAGTCACGCCCATGTGGTATGACCTTAGCAACATCAGTCACGCCCATGTGGTATGACCTTAGCAACATCAGTCACGTCCTTTTGGTATCACGTCCTTTTGGTATAACCATAGCCACAGCAGTCATTTCCTTGTCGTATAACCATAGCCACATTAGCCAGATCCTTGTGGTATAACCATTGCCACATCAACAAGTTCTTGTGGTATAAACAAAGCCACATCAGTCAAGTCGTTTGGTATAACCATAGCCACATCAGTCAAGTTCTTGTGGTATAACCATAGCTATATCAGCAAGTTCTTGTGGTATAACCATAGCCACAACAGCAAGTTCTTGTGGTATAACCATACCCACAACAGTCAAGTCCCTGTGATATAACCATATCTTTATCAGCAAGTTCTTGTGGTATAACCATAGCCACATCAGCAAGTTCTTGTGGTATAACCATAGCCACATCAGCAAGTTCTTGTGGTATAACCATAGCCACATCAGCAAACTATTCTGGTATAAACAATGTCACATCAGTCACGTCCTTGTGGTATAACCACAGCCACAAGATATAACAATAAAACGCAGGTGTTAGTGGCATAAAGACATGTCCACTTGATACGTGTTTACTGTATCAAGAGATATGTGTCCACTGTATCAAGGGATACGTGTCCACTGTATCTAAGGATATGTGTCCGCTGTATCAAGGGATACGTGTCCACTGTATCAAGGGATACGTCTCCACTGTATCAAGGGATGTACAAGTCTCCACTGTATCAAGGGATACGTGTCCACTGTATCAAGGGATACGTGTCCACTGTATCAAGGGATACGTGTCCACTGTATCAAGGGATACGTCTCCACTGTATCAAGATATATGGTCCACTGTATCCAGAGTATACGTGTCCACTGTATCAAGATATATGATCCACTGTATCCAGAGTATACGTGTCCACTGTATCAAGATATATGATCCACTGTATCAGGAGATATGAGCATCTCCTGATGAATCTAATGACGCAAAAAGCTTCATTAGTGTTCAAACTTGTTACACTTAAATTTGTTAAACAAAACAACTTTGATAAACGCTGCCTCATAAACTTCTGGAAAGTGAAGAAGTGGAATTTTAGTATAAATGTCCACAAGTGTAGTACATAATGCGCACATTATGTGTTAAGGGGAACACATAATGCACACATTATGTGTTAAGGGAACACATAATGCGCACTAGTGATCACAGGAGTTTGCAGCCAGCCGCCGTCGAGAGCAAACGTGTCTCATAGCCAGCAGCCATTGGACCTCCCGTCGCCGATTCGAGACCCGTGTGGTTGTCGGCAGTTGGTCTGACAAGACTACACCCACTAGACAAGAAGAAACAAGGAAGATCGACTACCACTAAGAAGAAATCTTCAAATTATTGTCCGGTAAGCCGGCAGGAGTCCTTGTGGTATAACCATGTGGCTTGCTTGCCTCGGCTTGTTGGCTTGCCTCGGCCTTGCCAACCATCTCTGAGCCAGCCACCTGCCCACTCTTCCACTCACCGTCCTCCACCTCCATTCGCTCCAACCGTCACCGTCTACCGTTTCTACCCATTATACCCCTCACCTCAACCCAACCCAACTCATTCCGCTCTCACCTCACCTCTAATTCCTCCCTCACCTCACTACCATCGCCATGTTCATCACTGTTCTGTACTTACCTATATGTTCTGACCCATGTCTTTCTGTTTCCCAACTCTACCCGAACAGCACTTAAACTAACACTTTACACTCTAGCCCAAGCAAGAAAACTGGAGGAAAATGGGCTCAAATGCTTCAACTTATCGGTGACTCCAGACCGGATAAGCAGAGAGAGGTACGTTGAAGTCGAACAATGCTTCAAGTGCTTTGCGTATAACCACTTACCTCCACAATGTAAGGCAAATGCCGAAAAATGCAGCAACTGTGCAGGACCTCACCGCTTCACTGCATGCGCTGAAACCGCTCTGACATGTGCCCTATGTTAAGAACCCAGGTCCATCATCAGAGCACGGAGCAGTGACGTCAACGCCATCTGTGAGTCCGCTGCCGAAACCCCCCACAACATGGACAACGCCGTTTAGTGATGACGGGAATGTACCGGCAAGAGGCGCTAGATTACTGTCCTAGTCGGCTCGTGAGGTAGCTGGTGCTGACCTCTAGTGAGGTGGTGTTTAGAAAAGCAGCGCCATCTGTCATAAGCGGAATTGGATGTATGTGTCTAAGCCAGTAAGTGATGTTTCCTAGTGGTCCCATGTAGTGTCCCAGTGTACTGATGACGTGTTTGTATTCACAGACTCGCCGTAGGGCTGCTGTGATACAAGAACAGTCAGTCTAACCAGGGTACCCAAGGTCTCTACACCAGTCTGCTTTGAGGAAGCAGTGAGCTGCTGCCGGAAGAGAACTGAAGTGTTCAACTGTCTGCCTGTGGAGTAGCAGTGACGGGATTAGCCGAACCCGGGGCTGGCTAGTAGAAGAGACAACTGACTGTGGTGCCGAAGAGGAGAGTAACCAGCGAGTTGCACGAAGCTCCTGCCTAGGGCCCGCTACCCTAGTATCTGCAAGTGAAGTGGCCCAGCAGCGCGAGGCTGATTGGCACCTGCCAGCAACAGGCTGGACTGTGGTTGTGGGCCTTCACGAAGAGGCACTTAGTGGAATTGTGGCTTGGCTGGCTCGTGGCCAGGGTAGACTCATTGTTGTTTCCCGGTACCCACTGAGAGTAGTACCACAGATGAGGAAACACGGTACAAGACTGCATCGATTGAGCTTCGCTGAGTGTTTAGTGTCTTCTGAGAGAGACGTTGGTGTACATATAGTGTAGTAATACTTCCTTTTAAGAGTTAAATATATTTATATATGGTGATGGAAAATAATTATATATGGATAAAATGATGAACTGTTGTATTTAATGTACCTCCCCCTTTTGTTTTACTTGCATTACTGAGCTCGCCCCTTGAAAGCCACTACTTACGTGGGGCCGGATACCAGAACTTTCGTACCACCAGCAAAGAACCCAGTTGAGACCCATTGAGGCTGTAACACCCTATGTGGAGGGAACTGCAAGGCAGTGGCTGCTCACTGTCCCAAAAGGAAGGAGGAAATCCAGAAGATTCTGGACCAGACCAGGCAGGCCACCACACACACACACACACACACACACACACACACACACACACACACACAACAACACACACACACACACACACACACACCACACACACACACACACACACTCAGGAATCAGAGAAAGAAAAAGACTTGGGGGTTGATATCACGCCAGACCTGTCTCCTGCAGCACATATCAAGAGGATAACATCAGCGGCATATGCCAGGTTGGCCAACATACGAACGGCATTCAGAAACTTGTGTAAAGAATCATTCAGAACTTTGTATACCACATATGTCAGGCCAATCCTGGAGTATGCAGCCCCAGCATGGAGTCCATATCTAGTCAAGGATAAGACTAAACTGGAAAAGGTTCAAAGGTTTGCCACCAGACTAGTGCCCGAGCTGAGAGGTATGAGCTACAAGGAGAGACTACGGGAATTAAACTTCACTTCGCTGGAAGACAGAAGAGTTAGGGGGGACATGATCACCACATTTAAGATTCTGAAGGGAATTGATAGGGTAGATAAAGACAGGCTATTTAACACAAGGGGCACACGCACAAGGGGACACAGGTGGAAACTGAGTGCCCAAATGAGCCACAGAGATATTAGAAAGAACTTTTTTAGTGTCAGAGTGGTTGCCAAATGGAATGCATTAGGAAGTGATGTGGTGGAGGCTGACTCCATACACAGCTTCAAGTGTAGATATGATAGAGCACAGTAGGCTCAGGAATCTGTACACCAGTTGATTGACAGTTGAGAGGCGGGACCAAAGAGCCAAAGCTCAACCCCCGCAAGCACAATTAGGTGAATTAGGTGAGTACACACACACACACACACACACACAAACTACACCACCACCAAACATGGGAACATAAACCTTCCTCACCAGGGACCTGACCCCATGTGCATCCACCACCACCAAATACTAACCAAGTGCAACTCCAAGTATTGGGGGACTAGACTCCGCAAGCTGATCCGTCATCCGCCCAGCTAGAGCCAATAGCCCCACGATCACAGACAGGGTCGCCCAGAACGATACCACCCATTTCATAAGAACAATAAACTGCCTTCTTCAGGCCAATAACCTCCCTCTGGTGTCCATTCTTGTGGACCAATTTTCTCCTGGAGCCCCGACTGAATAGCCAACCCCTCCTCTCCCAACCCTCAATCCTCCCGGAGTCCTCCACCCGGCACACAGACTGCAAAGATGCCAGCAATCCCGGTCTCAAATCCTAACCAGAAAGTACACTGGAACAACCTCCCAGGTCAATATCACCCAGACCACACATATCCCAAGACGACCCCCAACCGCTCGACCACAATCCACATCAACACTGGCCCGAGGGGAATACACCCAAAATCCCTGCGATGATTTCAACAACTCCAGCTCTTTCGGTTCAGCTCTCGGCAGTTCCCCAGGGGTCATGCATCAGCCCTGTGCTCTTTAACCTCTTCGTGAATGATTTGCCACGTCCCATCCATAATGCCACCATCATCACCCAATTCGCAGACGATGTCTTCCATGTTTTCACATCAAAGCCTGCAGGACAAAGAACAAAACACGACATGGTGATAAGAGAGGTCAAGGAGGAACTGGCCGCCACTGCAAGGTGGGAGAGGGAATGGAAAATCGTAACTAACCCCAAACAAAATCGCACTTTAATCAATAGGCTACTGGGCTAGCTCCCTGGGAGTTATCAACATCGGAGGCACACTGACAAGGGTTTAGAACTCGACTACGATCCTGGGGTACGACATAGCAAGGCTCCTGATTTCAAATGAGCATATTAACAGAAAGATAGCAATCGCCAAGACACAAGTAGACAGGCTATACCGCTTCCACCAGGCCCCTAACATGTAAAACTCCACCTCTACAAGATACTAATTCGTCCAATCCTAGAATACCAGTACACCCCACTCACACTGGCCAAGAAATCGAACATGCTGAAACTGCAATGGGTCCAGAACAGGGCACTCAGATGTGTGGCAAATGTGTCACTCTTAGAGTGCGAATAGATGACCTTCATACCAGACTGAGGATTGATCCACTGAACGTTCGCCTGCACGGCCTCTTAGTCAAACGGGTACATAAAATAAAAGTATGTACATGCCAAACCGTGAGGACCCCTTTGTTATCTTCAACACTACGAATTATGTGATGCTCGACCAGCCCCACAGGTCGAGGAGGATGTCTCTCCAACAAAGGGTGAGGTGATACATCCCTGACAGAGCCTAACCCCAGGCCCAGGATCCTAAGCAACTTACCACAAGAGGACGAATGGGAACCACCAGTCCCACTGTACACCTAAATCCTACGAACTGAAACCCACCGATTAAAGATTAAAAACTCCACTCACTCACCAATCACTGAATCTAAACTAAGCATAGCTCTCCATGAAAAATGGTGGGTGGGTCGTCAGTCAACCACCATCGGCACCATAGCTAATCACCGACAGCTGAACATAAAAAAACAAAAACACAAAAAAAAGCTCCTTACTAACCACCATGCATCACCCTCACATTCACCCATCATTTCGCATCACAAAAAAAAATGGTTGGGCCACTTACCTGTAACCCCCTTCTCTTCCTCACACCCAAATCCGTTTTCAAGTTTTCCTTCATCCTCCCCCATCCTTCTCTACCCAGCTTACCAGTTCTATGGTCCATAGAATATGGAATATGCCCTAGTAATGCCCTAGTATATTTAAGGGCAGCACATAATGTGCACTACTATGGTTAAGGGGAGTACATAATGTGTACTAGTATGGTTAAAGGGAGCACATAATGTACACTATTAGGGTTAAGGGGAGCACATAAGATGTTAGAGGAGCAGCAGCGTCAGTACTGAGGCAGTCCAGCAGCGTAAACAAACACACGAAATACATATGAAGAAGATAAGAAATTTAAGCTGTAGAGGATAGATTAGTTGAATCAAAACAAGTTATGTGGGGTAAAGATCAAGATGAGAAGTGAAGAACAACTAATAGGCTAATAATTTTCACAGCAGCGTTAGGTTAAAAATATATAGTGGGATGCGAGGGAAATTGCAGGCATCAGTAGGTAGGGTGTCACAGTCACAGACCAATGTTAATGCCCTTTATGTGAGACATGTGACATAATTCGTCATCGTCCTTTATATGAAAGACCAAACAGAGGCTACGGAGAAATATGAGAACACGGAAGTCATCTGATGAAGGACATACTGTTGAGGTCAAGACATAGCTCGTTGTAGTAGCGTCCAGATGGTTCCATACCAACGTAGAAGTGGACTCCGACGTCAGTCTGTTCCCCCAGTGCCATCGCGTACGACAATGCATAGCTGCGGAGAGAGACCCGCGTTACGCGCTGTCTCTTCCACCCACTTGCCTCAAACACACTGCTCCTCGTGGACTTGCTGTGTTCTCTGGGTCCTACTGAACCTTGCACGTTCACAACAACATAGTAGTTTCTACTGATGAATCTTTCGTTTTCTTCTGTCCAGTGTCTATGAATCAGCCTGGAAGTAGGTAGGACTGCACCTGACCCATCAGGGTGTGGTCGGATAAGCAAACAAAGCGCCATGCACGGTAACCCAACTACTTACTGTTGTAATCGAGGCAAAGCTCATTGAAGTAGCGACCAGATGGCTCCATCCCGATGAAGGTGTGCATGTGCTCCGTGCCGTACATTGTTGAAGCCAGGGCGTAGGTCAAGGGCTTGCTAGTACCAGAGAATTAAAGGAACATTGTAAAACAACTCGTGGCAGCCATTGAACCCACAACAAAGAATAAAACCATAATACAGCAGGAAAATTAATTTAAAATCGGCAAAACAGGTTAATACAACACTGAGCAGACTCCTGTTAGCTTCCTTTCAACACCTGTGTTGAGGCTACTGGTACACAAACTTCAGGTGTGTGGCTGTAGGTTTTGGTGGGAGAGGTGTGAGCATGACCTCGGGAGGATGGGGAACAAGCCTCCTATCTCACGTCAGTTGGTTCAGTAACATTCACTGGAGCTCACATGCATTCATCCCTAATTACAATATCTGTAATTAGAACAGATATTAGGATGTTCTGATAATCAGAACATCCATAACTGGGGTAACGTATCTACATTGTATTCACCACAAGAGTACACACATTTTCAATACAATAGCAAACGAAATAGCCAAATTAAACATAGGCTTGACAGCGTAGGCCTATGTTAAATGCTTTATGAAATATTAGCAATTATAGACACCCCAAGGGATTTTCATGGGGTCAAGTGTGAAATGTGTGGTGTTACTCCCCCCTAGAGTTTTAGTAATGGTTGTAATACCAACACTAAATGTTTCAGTGCCTCTTAATAATAATAAGTTTTCTGGCTGAAGGCGATAGGCGGGAAGCAGGGGAGATGAGGTGGGAAACACCTCAGATACACACACACACACACACACACACATATCCGAAAGGGACCGACAAGAATGAGAGGAGGGGATGAACCAGCCTTGCTTGATCTGATATTTACCCTAAATGAGTCGGATATAAGGGAAGTTAAGTTGGAAGCCCCCTTGGGAATGAGTGATCATAGTGTATTGAGCTTTGAGTACCTGGTTGAGCTAGGAATTATCACCCCTAAAAATGAACTGGGAACCAAAGGGCTGGCGTAACGAAAGGGAAACTATGAGGAGATGAATAAATTCCTATGGGATATACATTGGGACACAGAACTCGGAACCAAGTCCGTACAAGACATGATGGACTATGTCACCCAAAAAATGTCAGGAGGCTGTAAGCAGGTTTGTCCCAGCCCGACAGGAAAAAACAGAGAAGCAAAGGAAGAATCCGTGGTATAATAGGGAATGTATGAAAGCAAAGGAGCTGAACAAAAGGGCATGGAGGAACTTCCGTAATAACAGAACACCAGAAAGTAGAGAGAGATACCAGAGAACCAGGAACGAGTATGTTAGTGTGAGAAGAGCAGCTGAGAAAAGGTATGAAAATGATATAGCTAATAAAGCCAAGACTGAACCAAAGCTACTACACAGTCACATCAGGAGGAAGACAACAGTGAAGGAACAGGTGATGAAACTTAGGGTGGGCGAGGACAGGTACACAGAGAATGACAAAGAGGTGTGTGAAGAACTTAACAAAAGGTTCCAGGAGGTCTTTACAATAGAACAGGATATCACGGCGCTGGGAGAGGTGGCAGCAAACCAGGTGACCTTGGATAGGTTCGAAATTACAAGAGATGAGGTCAAAAAGCACCTATTGGAGCTGGATGTGAGAAAAGCTGTTGGGCCGGATGGAATCTCGCCATGGGTATTGAAAGAGTGTGCAGGAGCACTTTGCTTACCACTCTCCATAGTGTATAGTAAGTCACTGGAAACGGGGGACCTACCAGAAATATGGAAGACTGCTAATGTAGTACCAATATACAAAAAGGGTGACAGACAAGAGGCACTGAACTACAGGCCAGTGTCCTTAACTTGTATACCATGCAAGGTGATGGAGAAGATTGTGAAAAAAAACCTAGTAACACATCTGGAGAGAAGAGACTTCGTGACAACCCATCAACATGGGTTCAGGGAGGGTAAATCTTGCCTTACAGGCTTGATAGAATTCTACGATCAGGTGACAAAAATTAAGCAAGAAAGAGAAGGGTGGGCGGACTGCATTTTTTTGGACTGTCGGAAAGCCTTTGACACAGTACCCCATAAAAGGTTGATGCATAAGCTGGAGAAACAGGCAGGAGTAACAGGTAGGGCGCTCCAGTGGATAAGGGAGTACCTAAGCAATAGGAAGCAGAGAGTTACAGTGAGGGGTGAGACCTCAGACTGGCGTGAAGTCACCAGTGGAGTCCCACAGGGCTCTGTACTTGGACCTATCCTGTTTCTGATATACGTAAATGATCTCCCAGAGGGTATAGACTCATTCCTCTCAATGTTTGCTGACGACGCCAAAATTATGAGAAGGATTAAGACAGAGGAGGACAGCTTGAGGCTTCAAGAAGACCTGGACAAGCTGCAGGAATGGTCGAACAAATGGCTGTTAGAGTTTAACCCAAGCAAATGTAATGTAATGAAGATAGGGGTAGGAAGCAGGAGACCAGATACAAGGTATCATTTGGAGATGAAATACTTCAAGAGTCAGAGAGAGAGAAAGACCTGGGGGTTGATATCACGCCAGACCTGTCCCCTGAAGCTCATATCAAGAGGATAACATCAGCAGCATATGCCAGGTTGGCTAACATAAGAACGGCCTTTAGAAACTTGTGTAAGGAATCTTTCAGAACATTATATACCACATATGTCAGACCAATCCTGGAGTATGCGGCTCCAGCATGGAGTCCATATCTAGTCAAGCATAAGACTAAACTGGAAAAGGTTCAAAGGTTTGCCACCAGACTAGTACCCGAGCTGAGAGGTATGAGCTACGAGGAGAGACTACAGGAATTAAACCTCACTTCGTTGGAAGACAGAAGAGTTAGGGGGGACATGATCACCACATTCAAGATTCTCAGGGGAATCGACAGGGTTAATAAAGACGGCTGTTTAACACAAGGGGCACACGCACTAGGGGCACAGGTGGAAACTGAGTGCCCAAATGAGCCACAGAGATATTAGAAAGAACTTTTTTAGTGTCAGAGTGGTTGACAAATGGAATGCATTAGGAAGCGATGTGGTGGAGGCTGACTCCATACACAGTTTCAAGTGTAGATATGATAGAGCCCAATAGGCTCAGGAAACTTTACACCTGTTGATTGACGGTTGAGAGGTGGGACCAAAGAACCAGAGCTCAACCCCCGCAAGCACAACTAGGTGAGTACATATATATATATATATATATATATTATATATATATATATATATATATATATATATATATATATATATGTCGTACCTAGTAGCCAGAACGCACTACTCAGCCTACTATGCAAGGCCCGATTTGCCTAATAAGCCAAGTTTTCCTGAATTAATATATTTTCTCCAATTTTTTTCTTATGAAATGATAAAGCTACCCATTTCATTATGTATGAGGTCAATTTTTTTATTGGAGTTAAAATTAACGTAGATATATGACCGAACCTAACTAACCCTACCTAACCTAACCTAACCTATCTTTATAGGTTAGGTTACGTTAGGTAGCCGAAAAAGTTAGGTGAGGTTAAGTTAGGTAGGTTAGGTAGTCGAAAATAATTAATTCATGAAAACTTGGCTTATTAAGCAAAACGGACCTTGCATAGTAGGCTGAGAAGTGCGTTCTGGCTACTAGGTACGACATATATATATATATATATATATATATATATATATATATATATATATATATATATATATGTTGCATAGTAGCCAAAACGCTCTTCTCAGCCTACTATGCAAGGCCCGATTTGCCTAATAAGCCAAGTTTTCATGAATTAATAATTTTCCGACTACCTAACCTACCTAACCTAACCTAACCTAACTTTTTCGGATACCTAACGTAACCTAACCTATAAAGATAGGTTAGGTTAGGTTAGGTAGGGTTGGTTAGGTTCGGTCATATATCTACGTTAATTTTAACTCCAATAACAAAAAATTGACCTCATACATAATGAAATGGGTAGCTTTATCATTTCATAAGAAAAATATTAGAGAAAATATATTAATTCAGGAAAACTTGGTTTATTAGGCAAATGGGCCTTGCATAGTAGGCCAAGAAGTGAGTTCTGGCTACTAGGTACGACATATATATTATATATATATATATATATATACATTCAGGCTTGTTTGCATTTGTGTTCCCACGTGTTGCCCCAAAAAAGAGGTGATTTGATAAAATGCTATGCCCAAGATAACCATCCAGGTGCCGGCGGGGAAGTGGTTCATATAGCTCAGGCTATCACTTCCTTATGTCCGGTCGTGATGGTCAAGTGGTTTAAGGCATCCCTGTACATACCAGTTGCGTTCTCCTGGGAGTATGGGTTCGAGTCACTTCTGGGGTGTGAGTTTTCAGTTGTATCTAGTCCTGGGACCATTCAGGCTTGTTTGCATATATATATATATATATATATATATATATATATATATATATATATATATA
>WNGS01135806.1:0-2500 GCA_020271785.1 Procambarus virginalis
CCAACCTTTGGAGAATGGCGAGGTGTTGCCCGAGCATAAAAGCAGCAGAGTAGCAAATAATAAAGAGTCTACTTTCAAGTGTGGTCTAGAACAGACACTTGCGAGATACTGTACCGACTCTCAGTGCACTCAACTCACACCATTGCTCGCCAAGGTATCACCTGCATACTTCTGTATACTCGACCAAATATATATATTTTCTTAGTGTCTGTGTTTATTGTCACCATACTTTACTTAACAATAGAACCGTTACAGAATTATCAATTGTTATTTTGCTATTACTGCCTCATTTCAGTGATTTTCATTTTATATTATTTGTTTCTATTATATATATATTTGTATATTTTCTTTTTTTTCCCCTGTTTACCATAATTATTTTATATTTTTAGCAGATTTAGTATTTTACTGCTCTGTACTGGCTTTCCTTATTGTACCTTGACCCCATTGCATCCACATGCAAGCTGATATTGATCCTGAACAAAATCTATCTCAAATATACAATAACCAACACACTGATCATCACCACTGCAGGTATTACACATCACACCAGGCAAAAAACAAACTCCAAAACAACACTTGCTTATCAGTTTTCAACCAAAATGTCAGATCACTTGGTAAACATTTTGATGATATAAATGCACTACTCTCAGAGCTAGGTACAGAACTTTTTTCATTATTTTAACAGAAACGTGGCTAAGTAAAGACCATACCCAACTTTTCAACTTAGCTGGTTATAGAGCCATTCATAACTATAGGCCTAACAAAAAAGGTGGTGGCACAGCTATATACTACCAAGATACCTTCATCTGCAACAGGTCATCAGTGATAGAAATGACTACTGTGAATATACTTTTGCTCAATTTTCAATTAAATCTCTTAAATCCTCCTTGACTATTGGAGCCCTATATAGATTTCCCAATATCAGTGTAGCTGCATTCTCAGATAACTTAAGGAATCTTATCATAAACAACCTCAACAAAAATCACAGTTCTGGGAGGTGACTTCAATATTGACCTAGGGCAGCAAAATAGCCCTCAAGTCGACTATTTCCTTAACAGCATGAATTCCTGTATGCTCATCCCTGCAATCACCAGGCCCACCTGATTCACTCAAACTTCCGCTACTACCCTGGATCACTTACGGACCAACATAACAGCTCCCCTTACATCGGGTATAATCACTGACAGAACAACTGACCACTATCCTATCTTCTTTGCAGCAAACATGGCCATAACACCACCAGCTAACAAGAAAATTACCTTTAGGTTACACAGTGAAGCAGCAATAGGCAATCTCACAAATGCTCTCCACAATATAAACTGGGAATCTGAATTTAACAATACACAGGATATAAATTCGTTAACTAGCCTCTTCCTTTCCAAAATTATAAGCCTTTAAAATACTTATTGTCCTCTCCTCACCAAGCAAGTAACTGGTAAAAGGTTAAATAATCCCTGGCTCACTAATGGCATACTCAAAGCAATCAACAAGAAGCATGAATATGAAAAATAACTTAGGATTGTCCTAGTTACCAAGGAAGTAGTTAAGAGGTACTCGTCAGTGCTTACCAGTATAATAAGAAGTAGAGCAAAGCATTCCTATTACAAGAATAGATTCAAAGAATCAAAAGGCAACATTAAAAGCACATGGATAGCCATCGCTAACATCCTAGGAGCTAAACAACATTCACATAACCAGATAAAAATCTCCAAGGATGGTTATACACCTGCAACAGATCTTGAAACAGCAACTGAATTTAATAGCTTCTTTTCATCGATTGGTGCTAACCTTGCCTGAAAAATCCCACAGACCCAGACACATGTTACCACATATCTTTCAGGCAGCTACCCAAACTCTCTCTTCTTCTCTCACTGATCAGCCCTACAGATGCTGTGTCCATCATTCACTCACTAAAACCAAAACTGGGAACATTAGTGAAATACCATCGATGGTAAACAAGAGTGCCCCCCAAGCTCTTGCACCAGCCATAGCTTTCCTATTCAATAAATCCCTAGTGTCATACCTTCCCTGATATCCTTAAAAAAGCAAGAGTAACGCCAGTTCATAAAGTAGGTAACACGGCAGACATAAATAATTACAGACCCATATCAAATCTACCAATATTGTCAAAAATATTTGAAAAAATTATTTACGAACAGCTCTACTCCTATCTCGTAAAATTCAATATACTGTACTAAGTCCCTGTCAGTTTGGCTTCCGCTCCCAAAAGAGTACCAATGATGCAATTGTCAGTCTGCTTGACTTAATCTACTCAGCCCTTGATAAAAGTGAGTTTCCAATTGAACTCTTCATTGGCCTAAGAAAGGCTTTTGATACTGTTAACCATAACTACCTCTTACTTAAACTCCTCCATTATGGAATCCGTGGCCTTGCCCTGAACTATATCCGATCCTATCTTAGTGACAGACACCAATATGTGGCCATCAATGATATAACCTCTCCTACTCTACCACTAACAGTAGAGGTGCAACAGGGCAGC